>JAADKR020000006.1:10515182-10525641 GCA_011763505.2 Lythrypnus dalli
TATATATTATTTGAAAACATATTTGACATACACTGTTAATGAGTAAGTCACTCCCTGCTAGACGCTGTCTGTTCGCTTCTCCTCCTCCAACTTGCTCCCAGGGCTGGTGCGAGACTGAGCCACTTTTATACCTGACAGCAGTCGGGCTGCTGACGTCAGAATCACCTGGTGTCATCAGAGAAAGCATTAGAGGCTCCAGAGCCAACCAGAAGGACGAATGGAAATTCAAATGTAGTATCCGTTCTTCACCTGTAGATGGACGTACACAGACGATTTTCGGCACAAAATAACCTTTTTAACAACTATGCACTAATCTGTCAAACTAATGAGTAGGACATGTAAGCAAGGCTATTAGGCATTAGTTTATACAGTTTACCAGCAATGTAAAGTTGATTTGGGGTGCTTTAGGTGCAATTTTTGAAATAAAAATAAAAGCCAAAAGGTTAAAGGTCAATGAAAATGAAACAAAATATGTTTTGTTTCATTGGTGATAAAACAGTTCTACCACACTCAAATGCAGCACAAACTCTAGTAACTCAAGCACATCCAAGTCATTTAAGACAAGATTGGCATTCTTTTCCAGAGTGACTAACACGAACACAATGATGAAAGAAAATGACTTGTGTACAGTGTGTAAAGCATGTAAGTAAAATAACCGTTTCCATATTCATACTACTGAAAGTGTAGCAGAAGTGTGTATTTCATCAAAGCCGATCCGTTCTGAGCATAACTGCAGTCAACTGAACCCTCTGATTCTACATCCTCCGTCCCATCTCTGTGCTGTTCACGTCGGTCTGACGGAGCAAATGCATTGCCATGTGAATAAGAGCAGTCCAACATCCTCTGTAACAACTCCGACGTCGACAGACATGTTCTCCATCGCTCTCCGCAAAAATACGGACCAAGTCTATTTTTCTGGTCCGTCTCCGCTCCATCAGCGCTGGCCGCGCGTCACACAGAAGGAACGGCCACAGCATCTTGACAACGTTAAATTATGCAAAAAGAACACGTTTACTACAAATAAAGCATATGTTCTTTTAAAAATGCGCTACAAAGTATACTGTTCTGTTGAAATATTGGATGTAAACTACTATTTTATCACAAAATAATTACAAAATCACCACTGCATTCTGCAATGATGAGGACAAATATACCTCGGCCAAACTGTGAACTTTACAAAGCAGCCCCGGACACTGACAGAGCAGCCGCAGAGGCAGTGGGCGTTGCTTTTTGACGGACTCATGGAGACGTTCCGGGACTGAGCAGGAACGGAGCAAACGGAGGATGTGGAATTTCGGGTGCTAGGTTCAGACTTCCAGGGCGGTGGGAGACTCCAGATTAAGTATTTGGTGGACTCAAGTTGAGCCCTCTTGCGACGTGGCGGGAGCCTCTCGCGCTGTGCCTCCAGGCGTCCAGCGCTGCGCATTCCCGGCGTCAAGGCTTCCCTCTCCCTGGACATAGAAGTTGGGAAATCTGAACTTTTGATCCTCAGAATGCAGGTGTTATCCAATCAGGGGCTTTCTCCAAAATGTACGTAGTGTCCTGCCAGGAGATGCAGGCGCCGATGCGGGCCAGAAGGTTGTCAAACTGGGCCCGGGAGAGACGAAAGTAGCGCTGAAAGCGACCCTCCTCCGTGCGCACCTCCTGCACAGACGAAGCTTCTGCCCGGGTCCTGCCCGGGTACGCGGGTCCGAGACGGACCTGGGCTTGTCTGTGGACGTCCGTGCATGGTGTGCATGGATGCGCAACGTGCAGGGAAGCTCTGGCGACCAAGGAAGCTTCCCTGGCCGGCCACTGTGAGCCTCTCTCAGCTGAGGGAACTCTCCTAGCTGGCCGCTGTGCACGGCGCTCCAGCGGAGGAGCTCCATTGGCGGCTGCGAGCCTCTCTCGGCCGAGGGAGCTCCCCGCCCAGATGGAGCTCGCCTGGCTAAGGCTCTCTCGCAGCTGGCCGTGGGCCGCTGTGCAGGAGCTGTGCTGAGGAGGCAGCTCCACCTCTGAATAATATTGTAGCGGTGGTGCTGAGAACAGGTGCATTATGGGAGAGCACCATGAACGAGGAGTGCATGTTACCTGTTCACTATGTTATAATTTCCCTGTGTGTTGCGTTCAAATACATTGTTCATGAGCAAATCATGCTGTCTGATCCTTGTTCGAACTCATACAACAGTGACCGACGTCACATTGGTGTCAGAAGTGGGATCATGGATCAAGACAAGCTAATGAAGAAATACTCAGAGCTAGCTAAATCAGCGCAACGCAGATCATTGTGGATCGCAGAGCAGTGGAGGACTCCAAGCCGTCCAGATGGTTCAAGCAGTTGGCGAACGCATCATCACGAAACAGCGGGAATGGCTGAAGATGATGGCGCTCGGGCTGCAAAAGAGCCAAACCCGCAGCCTGCCGCCATGAAGACTGCCGTAAAACTGCCGCGAACCAGCTGGAGCTGTACCTGAGGCAGGTCCGGATTGCAGCGGCGCATAACAGCTGGAGTGACCGGGAGACTGCTACGCACTTCGCACTCGCCCTGGAGGTTGACGCTCAGCAGGTTCTGCTAGACCTGGCTCCGGAGGAGGAGCGCGACAAGGGTGCTCTGACCGCAGCATTGGAGCGTCGATTAGGTATGCGCACTGCGGAGACGGCGGAACGGGAGAAGCTGGTGACCATCATCTCCACGCCGCGGGTGGATCATCGCTCTCAACGTGTAGACAGGCTTGCCGACCATGAGCAGGAGAACCCGGAGGACTACGAGAGCATGGAGGACCAAGAGGTGGCACGCCAGATCCATTGCCCAGCCCCGCAGCAGCGCTCCGTGGTGGGGCGTTCACGGTCCAATCGCTGCTACAGGTGTGGAGAGCTGGGACACCTTGCACAGCCCTCCAACCTAAAACTTCAACCACGTCCGCAAGAGGGAAACGGCAACGGGATGGCCAGAAGAGGGGGCTGCTGTTCAAGCCTGTAATACCCTTCCAAGGACGCTGCACACTGGTAGGACGTTTTGGCCACATTAAAGGACTTTATTTGAACTGTCAGCTCGACCACGAACACTGTCAGGTCCTGCTGGACCCAGGGTCCACTATTTCCCTGGTGCGACCAGGGACGCTTTGGACACAAACGAGACATTGGCAGCTGCGTGGACCCCTACAGCCATGCAGCTGCTGACTGTGACTGGGGAAAAAGGCGGGACTGAGAGTCAAGAAGCTGGTGCAGGTCCAGGTCGGCAGTCAGGAGGTGTTGCATGAGTTCTGGCTTGCTGACATTAGAGAACCGTGCATCATCGGTCTGGACCTGATGCAGCGCTGGGGTGTTTGGCGGCCTGCCGGAGTCCACCAGAGATGGACTATTACCGCACTCTGAAGGACCGCCTTCAGGAGGCTGGCGCCGGGTTGAAGCAAAAGAGGGCTTTTGACACCTGCTGCATGGGAAAGGTTTTTAAGCGTGGGGACCGGGTGTGGTTGTTTTGCCCTGTGTGTAAAAAGATGTATTTTGTAATATTCAATTCCTAGCCTAATTCATTGAGCATTAAACCCTAAAAGATAAAATAAGATTTTTCAAAAATGTATTTTTTTACTAATACATAACTTATTAAAATATCTAAACAAGATATCCAAAATTCCCATATTCTCATATGTATATCGATAATAAACAGTGAAAGTTTCAAATTGATGTCTCTATTTTTGTTTCCCCTATTCATTTAATTAATTCATCTCTGCTACCAGCAGAAATACACAATGAAGTGAGTTGCGTAAAAGCCTCCATCATGTTCTTGCCAGTGTGCAGCATTATTGACTCCATGAATGTGACTGAATGGCTGTGTGTCTGTTGCCAGTAAGGAGCCCAGTCAGCAGAGGGTGAAGAAGTGGGGCTTCTCTCTGGAGGAGGCCCTCAAGGATCCGCTGGGACAGGACCTCTTCCTGAGCTTCCTCGAGTCGGAGTTTAGCTCGGAAAATCTGCGGTAAGCACTTCACCGCCATACATAAATTATAGTGTGTTTTTTTGCGTTCATGCTCAAAAATTCAAGTACAATTTTCTCCTGTGGCTTCTGGAGTGAGACACACTGTAAAATTATAGAGCTACAATATAGTTAGACTATTGGGTCAGTGTGTCCAAAGCTGTGGCTTTGGTGGAGAGATAACAGTGGTCAGGAACTTACAAGGCTCTGATATTATAAACGCAGATTTTTCTATAACTGTGCATACACAACAGCTCTTTTGCAGAACTTATCAATCAATCAATCAAGTTAGTTTTGTATAGCCCGATTTCACAACACACGTTGCCTCAAGGGGCTGTAAGGGTGACCCGGTGACTATTACTTTTTATTGTATTTATTAACTGAGTTGGCCTTGGCTAGGGTTTAGCTTTGTTTTAACACATTTGTAAATCAGCATCAGTGTATTGCATGAAGCGTCTTGTTCCATGTTTCTGGTCACTTATATAATGACACTAATCCCCCTCAGCCCACTGTGTGTTTGTTTATTTGCCCCCTCTCATTTGAAAAGCCTCAAATATTACCTTAAGCCTGACACTGATATAGACCAGTGAACCAATCTGACTGAAAGAAGCTTTAAGAAGGCAGCACCATCTAACCTTTGACATCAGTCTTGGTACGTTTGGAGACATTCTCTCTTGCATAATTCTACTTGACTAATTCTGACATAATTTATGACAGCCACAATTAGCTTTTATTTTTTATAGCAATTTTGTCCCAAGAAATACAGCAAAGATTTATCATTGTGTTAGGGAATGTAAATTAAATGGTCATTCATTTATGGGGTCACACTGTTCCATCTACAGCGATGGCTGATTTCTGCAGCCTGACCATGGCCCTGTGCCTCAGCTGCTGCTCCTGGATCCAGCATGTTTTGGGTTAGATGTCAGTGTCACATGGGGTTTTTATCCTCCTTCATATGACAGCAAAGTCAGATTTGAATGATAGACTGCGCAATGTCTCCAGTTCATGTCTCCTTGTCCCGTATTGATGGTAAATACAACTGTGTAAGACATCCAGTCTCCTGACTCAGACATCACCACATTTATTCTCCATCACTCCATCTCCATCTTGTACTGCTGTTCTTATACTGAATACAACTATCAATATAACAGTATATTTCCAGTAAGCTCCGGTAGATTTTTTTTAAGAAGTGCAACTAATAAACATTTATTACTAAAACATTTCTACTTACAACGGCAAAAATAACTGCATTGTATGTCATATTACTACGGGGATGATTATGATAATAACAAATATGTAATTTTGCAACATTTCTTTATGTACATACTTATGTATGTTTCATATGTAGTGAAGTTTAGTAAACTACACCATTTCACCTTAAATTCTCTTATGCAATGAGCTCACAATGTGGAAAATCCCTACTCATTCAAATTGTGGGACTTTATGTAGAAATAGTTTTTACTATGAAACTATTCTGCTGTAGGCCCCACAGTCTTATGTGATTTGCTACTGGCGGTTAATACCTGTGGTAAATGTGGGTTCTGCTCAGTCTTACCTCTCCAAAGCCACCTTTTCCCAGAGTCCTGAATTCGTAGAAGTATTTGTCGCTGATGGGCTGCTTCTCGTATTCTTTCCACTGTAGATACTTGTCAAAGAATGGACTGGCCTGAAATTCTGTGAAGGGCTTGCCTTTCAAAAACTCTCGAGTACCTTCTTGAATCTTGCCTTTCATCACTTCATCGAAGTTGGATTCCGTCACACCCTTGCACTTCTCCAACAGGTCACCGGTCAGAAAGGCCAAGAAGGTCTTGGACTCAGCTTTGGTGTACTTCTTCATAACGTCTTGACATGCTTTGTTTTTTGCAGCCCCTTCAGCCAGATCCCAGTCATAAAGGTCATCTAAGAAATCAGCAGCCAGCTTGTAATCAGGTTTACTTAAAAGAAAATCTCTGAAGAACTTCTTGCCAATCGGTTCTCTTTCGCAAACCATTATATAGTTCTTATCGATGCTGCCCCTCACTGCCGCACATTGTTCAGGTCTTGGAAGAGACAAGCTCCGACGACGTTTTTTCATTTCTTTGTCATCTCCCCCTTGGGCCTTCAGGTAGGCCGTATTGGCCACCAGGTTGTCGAGTCCATCCATGTCAAACTTCTTGCCGGCTTTTTGGTTGTTCTCTCTTTCCTAGGAAACTGAATGTTTAGTGGTGCTCCACGGACTGCTGCCCCTGCCCCAGCGCTGGCGAGAGTGTGAGTGGCTCAGTGACTTCAGCAGCCTACCTGCAAACCTAAGACATTGCCACACCCAGTAATTACTAATTTAGAATTAAATACCAGGGAGGGATTTTGGCTTAAGATCTTTGTGTGAGCTATTTGAGGATGCAGTGCACGGAAAAGGAGTTTGTAAACGGCTCTGTCCTAAGAGGCTTTCTAGTCTGCTATATTTATGCACAGTGCTCTACAATCACTATGGAGGCAGGGTCCCCTTGTTCATACTGCATAGAAGAGGACAGTAGAGGAATGAACTCAGGAACACTGGAGCAAAAGGGTTGAAGGGGAGTGACATCTGAGTTGAGCATTGCAATGAAATCTCAGGCATTAGTCAAGAGCCATCGTAGTCTGACACCTTGTGCCACTGAACTTTATCTTTGCCATTAAGTTCAAGTAAAATTCTCAGTAGTTACTGTGAAAATATACTTAGTACTGTTTGGCAACTGCAATAGCTTACTGCAAGGTTTATGTATTACAATATGTCCAGTCAGTTGTGTGCACTGCACCATATGCTGTACAAAGTTGGCTTTATGTTTTTTGTACTTTTCCATATATATGTAGTTTCTTATTGTCCAGTGCGATTCTGCTGTCTGTCTAAATGGCTGTAGCTGGAGCAGAGAGCAGACTGTCTGCATATTTCCTGTCTTTAAACTGAGGAGTACAACATGGATTGTGTGTACTTCAAAACTCCAAATATATAAGCTATTCGCCATAATTGCGCTCCAGTGGTACATTGTATTGTGACAAAACTTGACCCCCAAGTAATATTCATACAGTACCTTCCTCTTGTTTTCCACAAGAATGTATTTCATGTAAACCTTAATGAACTTATTGAAAAGTCTAATAATGCGGTAGATATTTCTATGCTATTAATGTTCAGTGTTGTATGTAGATCTGTCATCCTATAAATAGAAAATATGTCAAATGTCAATCATGTAAATGGCTGACAGCGCCAGTAAAGCACTTAAGCCTCTGAGGGGATCAAAAGATGTCACTGGTCTCCTCTCCAGAAGCTGCGAGATGGCTGCCAAGTCGGCCCAGTCGCTCAAGGTATTGCTCTTTGATTCTCAAGTGACACTGTTTGAAAACAAAGTCATTGCCTTTCTTCTTCATTTTACTGCTGGAGTCTTATGGGGGGCAGACTCAGCCAAGGCCAGTCAAGGAAAATACAAAATGAAAGGTGCTTCTGGATCAGGCATCAGGGCTGGGATGAGACCAGGCTGAAGGACATCTTCTCTCCTCTCACACTTGTCTAAATTAAGTGATGAAACTGAAAAGTGTTGGGATGCTGACCCTCGTCTCTCTGAGCCTAAAGCAACTACTTAAAGTCCCTGTGAAAGATCGGAGGGAAGGGTGTAAATAAATTATCAATAATCAATAGTAAAACATAAGACCTCCAGTCGCATTCAGAGCAATATAGTTTAATCCATACATTGTAAGGGAGAGTGCTGTGAGCAGTTTATAGGGGAAATAAAAAGGACTTATCTGCAGAAGTCCACAATTACATGTACTTCTCCGTTAACCGATATTTTTGATGACAGTAAGGTCAAAATGGCTAAGAAGTAAGGTCAAAATGGCTAAGAAGTAAACCAGAAACAAGGATAAGACAGAGGTGCAGAACCTTCTGAGGTTACGTGGAAGCTAAATGTTCTCAACCCAGTCCAGCTGACAACATTTAAATTTCTGCAGATAATTCTAATACATTTCACTCTAATCCACAGGCAAAGACATTTCTAGACAATTTGAATGGCATGACCTTTGTCTACCTCAAAGTCAGGGGTTCACAAAGTGGGGGCTGCGGACACTGCAGTGGGGGTCGCGAGAGGATTTTATACTTTATAGAATTAAATTTGATGTATTTTTGACTGGAAACAAAGTGTGTCACAGACATGTTTTCTTATGTAGTGTTTACATGCTCTAATAATAATGATGAATGTCATTTTTCATAAGTCAAACATGCAATCTTATGAATGATCACAAATGCTTTTGACATGGCTTTTGGATCCCCTCCACTTGAAGCTGAATGTGGCCCAGACTTGAATGTCACTTAATCAGTTTAGCTGCTCATTAGCAAACTTACAACATGTATGTCAATTCATAATATAATAATGGCTTTGTATTGGGCTTTACAGCTTGAATTGAATTGACAAATAAAGACAACAGCTTTGTACTTGAGAAACAAAGCTGTTGTCAATATTCATTCACTCCACCCTCAATGTTATCAATCCCACTGACAATCCCCAACCTCTTGACCCTCTTGAAGTTCCCTAAAAAGAAAAAAATAATCTTGTGTGTACGCGATATTCAACTTTTATTTTCTTTTTTATGGCCAAAGTGCTGAAGGAGAAAATAAGAGTTTCTTTCTCCCAAAAAAGTAAAATGTCTTGAACACAAGATATTTCAGTGTGTTAAACCAGTTTGGAAACAAACAAGACAGAATAAGAATAAGACAATAAGAGAACAGGAACAGAAAATGTTAGTATTATAAATTCTGTAAAATGATTGCATCTGCAGTTATTGACTCAACATTAGGCGTCTCGATGAAGGCCACCCCATGCTGACTCACAGGAATTTGAAGAGTCTATATTTAGAAGGGGAAGAAGCCCTATTGTCTACACAGTTGAAATAGCCCATGGTGCATAAGAGGGAGTATTTTTATTTCCTGTTACACAAGTGCGAGATGAGAAAAGCACACACTGGCATTACAACCTTTAATCTCTTAAGCAGTCTGTGTCTGTGAGGTGAGGGAGCAGGCCAGTGGCACAAGTGGCTGCAAGCACAAATCCCACTGTCTCCAGATCAGGGGAGCAGCCTTTACATGAGGCAATAGAGCTCTGACCTCTAGGTGGTGCTAACAGGACCTTTAACGCTCATCTCCAAATCCAGCAGGTGCACGTTGCTTTGTGTCTTTGGGCAAGACACTTCACCCTCTTTGCCTCCAGAGTCTGTGTACACTGGTGTATGAATGAGAGTGTGAATGGGTGAGTGGTTCCTTGATGTAAAGTGCGTTGAGTGTCTACTGTAGACAGAAAAGCGCTATGTTAATGTGACCATGTATCTGACTGACTGAGATTCAAGCTTTTTCTACTCTGACTGACTGAGTTTACATTTTGCTCAGTATTTTGCATTCATTGCTCGTCTTCATAAACAATTAACAATGTGTCGGCAGGAGCGCACGGCGCAGAGCCTTAGACGCAGGTGCAGGGCGCAGACGCAGGCGCAGGGCGCAGACGCAGGCGCAGGGCGCAGAGGCAGGCGCTGATTGCGATCTTCAGGGCACAGCGCAGACGCACTCAGTGAATTGAACATGAGCTGGACGTAGGACCTCAGGGCGTCACTCAAACCAAAAGAGGTGGAGTGAAGTGTGTGAAAGCACAGTCACCACTGGCCATACAGGATAATATAAAATATAATGACCCAGATTAGATATGTTTTCCGTAGTGGGGTGGAGCATAGCGGACGGAGGACACATGCTGCTTCTGGATCACGTTTATGAAGCATGGACAGTGCGCACTATCCCATGCACACACTGTCCCATGCGCGCACTATCTGTGCACAGCGCTCTTTCATCCCAGAGCCGTGCAGGTCCATATACATACAGTGGGGTGCGAAAGTTTGGGCAACCGTGTTAATTTTCATGATTTTCCCTTATAAATCATAGGTTCTAAGGATAAAAAAATCAGTTAAATATATCACATAGGAGACAAACCCAGTGATATTTGAGAAGTGAAACGAAGTTTATACGATGTACAGGAAGTGTGCAATAATTGTTTGCAAAATTAGGGAGGTGCATACATTTGGGTACCACAATAAATTTTGGGCAGTGTTGAGTCGTTGTCTTGTTGAAAGATCCAGCCCCGGCGTAGCTTCAACTTTGTCACTGACTCCTGGACATTGGTCTCCATCTGCTGATATTGAGTGAAATCCATGCGTCCTCAACTATAACAAGATTCCCAGTCCCTGCCCTGGCCACACAGCCCCACAGCAGGATGGAACCACCATCAAATTTTACTGTAGACAGCAGGCGATTATGCTTGGAAGGCTTTGTTGTTTTTCCTCCATGCATACTGCTCCTTGTTATTGCCAAATACAGTGGGGTGCGAAAGTTTAGGCAACCATGTTAATTTTCATGATATTCTTTTATAAATCATTGGTTCTTAGGATTAAAAAAAATCTGTTAAATATATCACATAGGAGACGAACACAGTGATATTTGAGAAGTGAAACAAAGTTTATAGGATT
>JAADKR020000006.1:10605257-10617068 GCA_011763505.2 Lythrypnus dalli
TTTTTCTACTATGACCACTACCTGGACGACTGAGAGTCTACACAAACAAATATATTACCTGAGATTTTTAATAGACATTTATAGTGTTTTACCTCTGTCACAATCAACTTTGAGGACTGTGTAAGTCTAAGACCACCAAGGATAAGGATATGGATATTTCTCTCCATGAGGCCTTTTGGTAGTACTTTAAAAAAGATGTATTCATTTGTTTTGGAAACTATTGTTGAGTTTTTTCTGGCTGAGTGTTCTTGTGTGCATTTGCGTGTGGCTTTCTGGTTGGCAAACATGAATTGTACTTTGGAATGTTTTTTGTCTTTGTCTTTGGCTCTTTATGACACATAAAGGCAGTATTACTTTTGAGTGCATACAGACAGTTGCCTGGTGTTGCCTACAGGGGGACTCCCGGGGGCAGCTGGTGGCAGAGCGTCTTGGTTTGGGCCACAACCTGGACCTGTCCGACACCACGGTCCAACAGAAGCTGGATGAGATCAAGGAGCAGATCCGCCGCGAGATCCGGAAAGAGCTCAAGATCAAGGAGGGAGCAGAGAACCTGCGAAAGGTAACACTCACACATGGTCGGCCTCTTCCATGAGGAACATGCACGTCTTCTCTGATACTCTGCAGGAGCAGCTGTGGAGAACATTGTAAAACGTAAAATAACAAAATTCTTTATTTCTGGCTAGTTTGTTGGCTGTATCGGCAAAAATGGCCAATAAAATGAGAGATCCAGGTGTTTGATCAGCTAACAAGAATCACCTTTAACGAATACTTCAACACCAGTAAAGCCACATAGTAACATTGTAAGGCGTAGGGGTGTTGACAAAATGATGGCATACACCCCTGATTCAAAAGGATTGTTTTTTGGAAGGATACAATTTGATACAATACAGTAGATGTTGATATGATATTCCCATGCTTACATTTTTCAGCAAAATAAGCATTCATTATTTGAAATAATTGAACATAAACACAATACATTTTATTTTAGAATTAGCTTTTTGTATTAAAGCTAGAGTGGAAGATTTAAAAAAAAAGATTATGTCACTCATACACAAATGTCCAGTAAATAAAAACAAGCTGCATATCTTTTATGTTTAACGTAATCTTCCCTCCCTTTATTGGAGGAAAGATTTTCAGTTAGAAATCAGGCCGTCTTTGTGGAATACTTTTTAATCATAGGATCTCTCTTCTTCTTTTGACATCACATCTTCATGAGTGAAATCCCCATACGCAGCATTCTTAACTTTCTTTTCAGAGTATGTTGATAGACCAGGAGCTGCAACAGGACATGGAATAAATGAAGAGTCTATCTTATATTACTTTATTAGCTGGGTGCACACTGGGTCACACAGACACTGCAGAGTCTGATACTAGAGTGAGCATCCTCTCGCTGTAGCTGTCAAAAGCAGTTTCAACAAAATACAAGCAACAAAACATCGCCAGAGTCGAAAGAAACAATACCCAGCGATTAATAGGCAACATTTTTTTTCTCTGCATTTGTTTGCCGTGGACATAAATATGGTTAGTGTCCACAAACTCACTATAACAGACTGAATCAAACTCAAATTCAAAGCTCAAACTGAATCATACGGCACAGTGGTGCTGCTTACGATCGCCTTGACCTGCAATGTAACCTCTAAAAATGGTATACAATGAAAAGATACCCTGCAGTGGACACCTAACTTTAACCGAAATAGAACTTTCATACTACCTGAGGTTTAGTGTTCACTACTGTCCATGGGCGATACTGTACTGCCGATATGAAGACGTGTAGATGTGTGATGACATGCTGCTGTTGTATTTCCCTCTGTATTTATACCGTCTGACAACAGCGACCCATTTTCTTAAGATGATCTTCTTTCTTGCAAACAACCTGCTTCTACTTGGATGAACGCAAAAGATTCCACCTTGACAATGTACCTTTGTTATTGGAAGCTTCTGCTGTAATTCTTTGGCGCCCGCCACAGCTGCACGCTCTGAAAATGATGCTACATGAACAAAAATTACCTAAAAGTTTAAGTAGCATTTAGCCCAAAACCTTTAAGTGAAAATTATGCAAATTGCATACATAACATATTTTATCCAATATATCAATATAGTCAAGCATTTTTATTTAGATTTGATGTGACGTTTATGTGTGACCTGGATCGATGTAGCAGATCAGAGACATTAAATATCAATATACTGATTAAATGGATGACTCGTTACTAGGGGTGCACTGATCCAGCTTTTTTACTACCAATACCGATATTTGGGATCCGAGTATCTGCCGATACCCGATACCAACCGATGCTGCAACATTTTCTTCAAAGTGGCTGCTGTGAGTGAAAAAATGAATGGTCCTCTTTACAAATGAGAAGATGTTACAGATAAAAAAGTGTTTCATTAAGACACTGTCATGAAAAAACATTAAACAAGGATCACTGAACTTTTCTGCACTAAATAAGCTCAGCTACATGACACAGAATGTAGTTGGTAATAATGTAAACAACGCACACTCAAAGAGATGTGATCATTAAATAAATTGTACATTACAAATACTGTATGTCTTATCAGTTGTTTGCACAAATCACAACACAACACAGATCCTCAACAATGGCTAATATTATTTATTTGCTTTAGGCTCACAGTCATTTCTGTCACAGCCTCAATTAGTGTATGCTAGCTTTAGCACACTACCGCTAGCATCAACATACTGCTGCTAGCTGTGTTTTTTTGCGTGGCGATCAAAAGTACGTCCGCATACTGTAACACTATATTCGTGATTGGATTGTCCTTGTTCTGAGTTTTCAAATAAGGTACAGCATATTCACTTTGATTAAGTGGGTGAAAGCTTTTTTTTTTAACACATTAGAGGCAAAATGGGTATCGGTTCAGTTTCAGATATTTGGAACCGATACCAGATGTCGTATTTTTCCTATTATCGGCTCCGATATTTGTTACCACTATCGGATCGGTGCATCCCTACTCGTTACACCTTTAGTAAGGCTGAGTTTCTTCCAGTCTCCTCCATATGAGTATTTATTTATTTATAACAGTCTGGCAGCTACATAGTTGCATAATAAGTGTCAATAATATTTTCATCAAAAAGAATTATGTATCTTAAGGTTTAGCTGGTGGTCATGTTTTGTATTATCCAACTGGATTGCTTTTTGATTTGATCAAGCTATTGAACTTTCTCTGCTCTTCAGGTGACAACAGACAAGAAGAGCTTGGCGTACGTGGACAATATGTTGAAAAAGTCCAATAAAAAGGTGGAGGAGCTGCACCAGGAGCTGCAGGAGCTGGACGCACACATTGTGGTCAAAGACCCAGACGAGCTGCTCGGTAACTACAGCATGGAGACACATTCAGACAAACATTAACCATGGCTTTCCCGGACGTCCTCTAACCAGGAGAAGCACTGGTTTGGTATCATTTGCCTGTATATATATGTAGCTGCTTGTTTTCTTTAACGTTGTTCTAGTTCTGGGTAAATTTAATGTTGAGCAAGCAAAGTAGAACTGGTGATCTAGACAGCAGTAGCTGACTGTGGCCTTTTGATAATTGTAGTTGTTTTTAAGTTTGTCCATTAATTATCAGACAATTACATAAAGTGTATATTTAGCGCGGGCCTCGCAGCAGTAGTTCCGGTAACAGCGCTCTCGTCAGTTTGGTGTGAGATGTGCAGAGTCAGTCCACACAGACGCGCTCAGTGTTCAGAGGTGACTCATCCAGAGGCGAACATTGTTAAATTCCACATTCCTACAACGCTACAACCACCGGATGATTGTTCGCAAACTGTTAAAAGATCACCCCTGTCCCAACAATGGGGGGCCTGGGGAAAGTGGGGTTAAAGCATCTTTCCCCAGACTGCTGTTGACTTGTCTGTCCAAAAGTAGAGTGACAACGATCGCTGAAGTACAAAAGCTGTGCTGTTTCCCTAATGTTTTGGAATATTTGCATGCATATCTACATGCTGTCATGTGTTCTGAGACATTCTGTCTGTTTTCATTAGAATATGAGTGTAACACAACATGCTTTGTTTGAATCATTATTTTAATAATGGAACTCATAGCGATAAAGAGTGGCTCAAACTGCACATACATAATTTTCATTCAAACATATTCATTCCAGTGACAAAATCAAAGAATTCTAAACTCAATAAAAAAAGTGCGCCACATGATGGCACTCACCTTTACAAGCTTTGCCCGGAATGGTGCTAAATTCCTTGGGTAACAACTGTGTCCAGTCCTTGTTTATTCCCAAGGCCAGTTTGCTGTCCATTGCTGGAATAAACAAATATTTAAACTGTACATAGGAGAAAGTGTTCAATGTTCAAAGCATGTTTTACTTCATTAGAGGAGTCTTGAAGCTAAATGCAAACTCTTATTTAATGCTAAAAAAATGTTCACTATCTAAACTAGCTTGACCATTTTTTTTAATGTTTTTTTTTTCATTTTGTAATTTTTAATTTACTTATAAAATGTAGACAGGAGTTTGTTGTTGAAAAAACATTCCCTGTGCAGAGCCAATAGCAAATGGAGAAAAGTGTTACACAGAAATGAATGGTTCTAAAACATTCTGAAACACCACCAGCCTTCCTTTCCATGGCTTACATTATTCATAGCTTTGGAGCATGAATGAGAAGTACACGCTGAATTGCATTTTAGGCATAATTTCTGCCCTGACTATTCCCATATTTAGCCTGTTATAAATCAGCAAGTACAACATGCTAATTGCTAGCTTGTCCCTCCGTTGAGATGACATTAAGAAGTCATGACAAGAGGAGGGTTTCTGGGGGGGAGGGGAGGCAGTTTGTCTCGTAAATTATTATCTTAAGTGGGAACAAATTTAGCTGAACTTGTCGACCCCGCGGCTGATAAACACGGCTTTTTACGTTGACGCGAGGCTGCAGGAATGTGGCACAGTGATGAAGACAAAGGAATGAAGGCGGTCAGCTCACAGCTTCACAGTGAGACGAGTCCTCCGACCCTCAGGAGAACTCCTCGTTTCCTCAATTAGTTGGAAGAAGTCACTCTAAACCATGAACTGCCAGTATTTTTTCGTTCCGGGGCAGAGTTTGAGGGCCTCTGGTTTGTGTCGGACGCTCAGCTGGAGCCAGGAAAGAGTTGAAATGTTCTGTCAGCGCTGTTTGGAAGTTTATTTAAACAAAAACCAGCCTGAGAAAAATATTTGAGTGGCGTAAAGCAAGGTTGGCTGCAAGAAGCAGCAATGTCATCCAGCAAGTCCTGACTGTTGTGCACTTTCGGGCTGCAACTATTACTTGGATTAGATAAGACGTATTGACTATTTATAAAATCAACAACTACATTTTGTTATTGATAATTACAATAAAAAACTTTTTTAGAATCTGTGATTGGACCAGGTCACAAGGACAGGATCAAAATTATATATAAATTACTCTAGTTTAGCACCGTATTACAATTTTTTTCCTTTTGTGGAAAATAGAGTTGTAAAGTAGCCTGGTTAATACCAGAGTAAATTACAAGTGAGAGCCGTTTATTGAGCGATTGTCTATCATAAGCGTCTGCATGTAGTTCTTAGTCAATCGTATCAATTTTACCAGACGACGTATGTAGCACGACGAAAATGAAGCAAGGAACAAGACTGCTGGTTAGCAAATGATCTAAGGCTACATGGAAAGAGAGCTTCTTCATCTTAGATATGGAAGCATTAAAAACTACGAGCTTCGTGTCTCGGATAGTACGCATCATCGTCTTGCTGTCCCCGTTCTTTCCAGAAACTAAATATCCTCTGTGTTCATGGCCATGTAGCTGTTTTTGTTGTTGTTTACAAACAAGAGGGAGTGAGCAAAGTAATTGTTAGTTGTGTCCAAACTCATTCCTAACTTCTTTAATACATTTCTAACATTCCAATTCTTCACAGGGATGAGTTTAAAAGCATGTTTCAGAACTTTTAGGGTCATTTTTGTAGGCCTATATAATTGCCTCTGTAATCATTCAATGACATCAAATTACCAGATTATTAGTCCTCCTCATGTCTACGATGTGTGCTTAATATTTCATTTTATGGCAGAAATCCTTAGTTGAATATACCATGTGTAGTGACTGTAGGTAATCCACAGGACTGTATGTGCTACTTTGTGTAAAGTGTTGATAAGGTTTAATGACACAAGGCTCTCAATGGATTATTATTCCTCATTCTGTCCAATGCATCTGTGAATCTCTGTGAATGGTGACTGCATAGGTGCTTCTGTTGATGATATTTGCTGATAGGGGCACATAACAAAAGTTATTTATTTCTGCTAAATGAAAGCATCATATAGCAAAGTCAAAGTATGATACACAAAAAAGTCGTCAACTTCCCTAAACCTAGAGTGCACAAATCTTGGAAGCCCTCAATTCTCATCTCCATCTATTATATTTTTGCACTACATATCGTCCAGTCACCAAACCGTTTTTTCAATCTGTACACTAAACTAGCAACTGAAACTAAACTGGAACAATATGAGATTAGTAGTGGTAGGACACGATTATTTTTTTAAATCGAGTTAATTACAGGATTAATTAATCAATTAATTGCATTTTTTTTAATCAAAGGCCAAATTTTGAGAAAACAACACATTTTCTATTCAACACCTCTTTTTGCAACTAAATTAATGAATAATAAATAGATAGACATGAGCTCAACAACAAATATTTATTGTTGTGTATATTTAGTGTAAAGCTTTTACCAAAGAAATTGGGTACAAAGTGCTATAATAGCTAGTCCTCTTTCAAGTGTTTGAGGAACTCCTGATTATTCACGTAACTTGTAATGTAAAAAGCACACTCATATTAACAGCATCGTTTTCAACTGTTTATAGTAAACAAAACCTCAACAAGGCATTAAGTGTAACCTTTGAGAGTTTCACAAATTAAAGTTAAAGTTAAAGAAACGTCCTTTTTTAATACTGACATTAGAACTCTGACAGTAGCCCTATATGTTACCTCTAATTCTTGGCAGGACTTGCTACTTTCTTCAAAAGGGTCCGCCCGCGTGACCCACAGCGACACGTACCGACGGAAGCCGACAGCTTGGCACGGATGTTCGTCAAAATAAAAGCTCAATTTCAATAAAAAAGTTTGGAAGAGTTTGAAAGAGTTTTAATTTTAACCACAACATACCCTTTGCTTTGCTATAAGTCGGCACGGTACCTGAGACTGTGGTACGGGAGAGTGCGGGTCACAGCCAGACCCCTCTCACTTTCTTGCCAGAGTGGCCAGAGTTTATTTTTGCCACTCGTGGGAACGTCTGTGCCGACATGTTTTGCATTCAGATGGTATTTCAGACTTGAATAACTTTGGTGAAATGCAAACTCCTTTTTGCACACAACAGTAGCCTTTTCCACCGTTCCATCAGGACGCGTTTTGAGGCAAAAATAAGTCCCCAGTGAACCAAGTGAATTATCTTTCTCATCTATTGTATACGCGAAAGAAAGGTAACGCCTCAGGTTTTGCGTGTGGGATAAAAAAGTGCGATTAATTGCGTTAAAATTGTTAATGCATTAAAATAATTGTAATTAATTAATCGTAATTAACGCGTTAAAATCCCAGCCCTAGAGATTAATGTAGTTATTTGTGTAATGTAACCGTGTCAGAAATGGATGCTTTGGATGGTTTGAAGTCTTGACACTGTGCCAGTTTGCACAGGTAGTTGAATAAAGCTTCAGTGCTTTTCTTTAAGGGTTTGAACTATTCTCAAGCTGCTGTGTAATCACTAGCTTACTTTTCCCACTTACAAACTTGCCTCTTTTGCACCTTACTTTTTTTTTCAGTCTGGTGACAAGACCGCTGTATGATTAACAACCAGAAGCACATTTTATTTTATGTCACGTAAGCCTAAAGAAAACATATTGACTCCTCAAGAATATAAATATAATCCTACCAGTGCATGTTTTAGGTCTGAATCTGAGGATCACTGTGAGGGCGGGTTCCCCTTGTCTCCGGTCCAGCGCTGAGCTCCGTCTGAAGATATTTGTCCAGTAGCTGTATCTTGTCGCTGGACATTACGTGGGCAGCGCCGGGGCAGAGGGTCTGTGAATTCTTGGCACTGAAGATGGCCTCACCTCCCACACAGAGGAAAACCCGTATCAACACACAAGCAACACATTATACAACGGCCACAGAGAGGGAACAGAAGCCACGTTTCTACTGGTCCTTGGGGTCCGGTCAGCTCAGGCTGGTTTGTTACAGTTTAGTCTTTTTGGAGGGAGTATGCTTGCAGTACGTCAGCAAAGCGTGGCAAAACTTGTTAAATTAAATCTGCTAATGCACTGATGCCACTTTCTTTTTTTTTTACATTTTATTTGTCACTACGGAGATCAAGACATTTTCTTCAAACATATTCTAAAGGCCAGAGGTGGGCAAATGAAGGACCAAATGCAGCCAATAACGGCAAAGTCATAGTTAGAACAGGCTTCTGCTGCTTCATGGACCTGTCTGACTTGTCATTTTCAGCCCTGGGGACACTCCTCCAATTATGCAACCTTAAGTTTCACTCAGGAAAATATTGTTGAGGGAAAAGCTAGGGAGGAGGGCTTCTGACCGACAGTTGCTTCTGGTGATTAACAATCATGTGGGTCCTTTCTGTTTATGTCCACAGGGTTGATAATCATCCACTGTATTGTTGTAATACTTATTCACCATGAATCATACTCCAGCTGTTGGGTTTCGTTACACGTTTGTCAGAGGCTAAGAATAGAACGCAGACAATTCACTAAAGTTGAAGTTAATGAAGTCCAGCCCACCAGAGTTCCTTTACAAATTGCCAAAGACCTTTTGTAGAAAAAAAAAACTTGCATGTGGTCACTCATGGACATAAAAGGCACATTTATAAATCGATGGAACTAAATTAGGGAAATTCTAAGAAACAGATTTTTTGCCCATTTATATGTTCCATGCATTTTTTGTAGGACTGGAAATTGACAAAAAATTAACTACCGGTAATTAATTGCCTACTACTCAAACGAGCAAACGCGCAAGGTTTTTGTCAAGTAAAGTAGAAGTGAACTATGCAAGTAGAAACATGAAGACATAGTAAAAAACATTGTAGTAACAGCTTTGTGCATTTTCATCTCGGGGCCCCTCATGGACCTGGGCCACAAAGGAGCTGCACTGGATTCACTTCCTGAGGTTACACCCCTGCAGACAAGTTTGTAAAATAGATCCAAAGTTAATCTGATAATGTCACATATTTAAAATATAGGGATGTTCGATAGGTGAGCCAGCATTTTTGAAAGTATCAGTTTGTATCTGATTCAATTACTGGATCGAGTCTGATCCCCTGTTTGTTTATCTGCCATTGGGAATCTGCAGTGAATCTGGACTATAGTTTACTGCAGTAAATCTACTGCTAGGCTACTGCTGCTAATGGCAGCATCATAAACACAGCATTCAGGTCATGACTTTTTTTTTGGCCAGACAGTGTTGTTCAGTAGTAAAGTGAAAGTAAAATGAGCAAGAAACAAACAATTTGAAAGTCCATTCAATATTCAAATTTAAATAGAACAGGGTAAAAGTCATAGCAGATTGACACAGATTTGGCAGAGGTTGGTTTCTTGTACGTTTATGGAGTTCCCCAGAGCAGCAGAAGGAACTGGCATGTCCAGTCAGAAGAAGTCGGACAGGTTTGTGAGGCTCACCTCGGCGTATGAGCGTAAAGTGGGCTTTCTCCATCCACACATGCACAGGCCCAGACAAGAAGACAACACAAGTGAGCTCATCCCACAAGACTCAAGTCTTTATGTTTTCATGTTCTGAGGCTCCGCTTTGTTTATAAAAGGTAAAGAAGAATGTGTCTCAGAAAAAGATTATTTCTGAAAATAATAAAAACAACAAAAGGATGTTTCCTATCCATTCATTCTTATTTATTTAATGTTTTTAAAAACCTATGCTTTGCTTTGAAAGTGCGAGTCAAGTTCATTATTTTTTTAGCAAAGTAGCAGACTGACAAATCCTCACTGGATAGCCCTGAGTCAATATGTCTCTGACCACAAATATGCTTATATTACTCACAACAAACGTGATCATGTGACACATTTGCATCAGATGAACTTGTGTAAACATGTGCACTCACCTTTGTTACTTAGATATTTGCATATATTGGATGATTACATTTTGGTTGAATTTGATTTGAAATAAATTTAGAATTATGTAGTACTTTTTACATGGTGTATCTCGATCACTGTTTAGTTCTGCCTCCTGAAAATATTGAAACTACTATTGTTGTGGGTTTGCACTTGTTCTATATGGTCTGGAAACTTGTAGTTCACCTTTCCTTTTTTCATATTTTTATTTTGAACGTCTTGTAGGGTAATTATTGTTATTGACATTTGACCATTGAAAAGTACATTTACTTCATAAATAACTAACTTCCTGTGTCCACTTGTTGAATGCATGTCCGCTACTTAGTAACATTATGGAACTCTTTGAAAGAATGGTCCCCAATAAACTTTTGACTTTGTCAGACTTTAGTAGTTCAAAATTGGACCCATAAAGCATGATTAAACTCTGGAAAGTCCCCTTAGGTTTTATTTTCCTGGTTGAAAACATTACTAATGGCTGTATCCCGTACAGTATGGGATGCAGGTGCGGATGTGTCTCCGGTCTGTGAGCTGCATGTTCACACTTGCTCCGCCGCTGAGAATAGGTGCCTCCGCAGGGCTTCCCTCCGCTGTTACTGTTGGAACTGACATTAGTCGAGAACAAAAGAGTCGACTAAACTTTGTTAGTCATGAGTGAATCAGCGTGGTTTTAAGCAGCCATTCTGTTGAGTGGCAGATTTTCATGCCAGATAGAAAGAGGATTGTGTTTCAAAGAGAAGCTAGTGTTTCTAATTTTCCTCTTGCTATTGTTTTTTATTTGTAGAATTCTAGTTTTAATGCGCACTGAAGACGATGTGATACATGGAACATTTTAAAAACATGTGTAATGTGCATTACGGGTGTGCAGTATTTCGGTTACTATTTTAGATCTATATTTTTTTCAGAACTGTTCAGTTTAAACACAAATAGTATGTGTTTTGTTTTTCGACAAATTGTGTCCAAAGACTAAATCAAAACCAAAGCAAGTCTAAAATGGAACTGAATTTTGAGAATTCTAACTAAAACAGAACATTTGCCCATTCATAAGTTTCATTCATTTTGTTTTAGTCTTAGTTTGCAGTAAAATGTTTTGATCACAGTCTGATTTTGAGGTATATTGTGGCTTTTTGCGATATTTCTCCAATGTATTTTGTGCAGCTCTAATGTGAATGTTCTAACTTTTGGCAATTTTAAAAAAAAAATCCAGCTGCGTTAAACCTGCTTTTTTTCTAGCTCTGTAAGGAATCATTTTAGAAGTTAGGGAAGTCAAAACAATGCATGAATGTTTTATATAACGTTAAAAGTGGCACAATGTGAGCAATAATTAAAAATATGTGTATAATATTCATACTGAATTGAAATATGAGCCGTGCTATTTTGCCCGTGAAGCATGCGCCTTATAGGGGTCCTGGGGGCGCCTTGTCGCACTGCGTTGGTGACCCCTGCTGTAGAGAATGCTATTGCAGTTGTCGATTCTGGAGGTGATGAAGGCATCGATTAGTGTTTCTGCAGCTGAAAAAAAAGCTGTGTGAGAAGGTCAAAGCCGTGCAATGTACCGTATTTGAGGTGGAAAAATTCAGTTCATTGTAGTTGCTTTATGTGTGGTTTGAATGAAAGCGTGGAATCAAGGGGGATGCCCAGAGTACGGATTTGTGTGGATGAAGGAAAAGTAAGAGTGGTGTGTTCAAATGTCAAGGAGAAGTTTAGAGTGGATTTGGTGTTTC
>JAADKR020000006.1:10631651-10648013 GCA_011763505.2 Lythrypnus dalli
TATTTGCATTTTTTTTTTTTATATAACTTTATTTACTTTGTATTAACTTTATCATTCTATTAATTAATTGTTCCAGCAAATAAATGGTTTATAATCAGGCCAGTCACTGCAAATGAAGTTAACGTAGTTGTTGCTTTTTGCGTTTACATTGCACACTGACAGAATTGCTGATAAAGTCATGAAGTGTTGACTGTTGTATTTTTCTGTTCAATTTTTGATTTGTTTTTATTCATGACTGTACAGTGTTCATTTTATATTTATAGGGGGAGGCACACTCATAAGCCCTTTTGTGTTTTCTGCCTCTCCCTGCACGTAATGTTGTATTTTAACTTGGATTGTTTTTTTTTTGTTTTTTTTTTACTATGTGCAATATAAATACAATCCAATACTTTACTTTTATTTTGCGCGCTGCAGATGAGATCAGTGCGGTGCTGAAGCTGGACAACACGGTGGTGGGGCAGACGAACTGGAGGCCGGTCAGTAACCAGGCCTGGGACCAGAAGTTCACCCTGGACCTGGACCGGGTAAAGCATCATCATTATTGTACTCTATATCAAACTGTAATATCATGTCCAGCAACCATTCACAGGGCAGTCCCAGGGTCTTAAATTATTAAATAGGTATTGATTTTGATTTTTCTAAATTTAAGGCCTTGTGTTATACTTAATTATAACATAACAAGCATTATTTTTTTGAAACTTTTTAGAGACGTAAATGGCTTAAATTATCAAAATTTGTGCTGATTTTACGTAGATTTGTCAATGAAACAAGAACCATATGTTTTGCATTTGACTTTTTTGTCATGGTTTTTCTTTAAGCTTTTCACTCAGCTTAATCTCTCTCATTTTAAACAAACTGAAGCTTGTTCCAGTTTCAAGACTGTCCTAACCTGCTCAAAATTAACATAAATTGTGTTTATTCAAGCACTTTTTAAGAAAATGATCAAAGGCAAAATGCACTGTTTTTGTCGGAATATGCTTTCAAATGTTTCGTTTTTGAATCCATGTACTTGCTTTTTAAAATCATTACAACAGTCTTGTGCAGTTTAAAATGTTTAAAATGAATTCTCAAACTGTCCAATAATATCCTTCTGCTTTTACTAATCTTATTTTCACTTTATCTCCATTATCATTTGATTTAATATGATATTTATTTACATTGCCAGTAAAATACTAGGAAAGAATCTGTTGTCCCACAATAGTGGCTTTAAATTTTACTGTGAGGGCATTTAAAAGGTATTAAAAAGGCTTAAATATCACTTGGACAATCTTGGAGCTGCCTTGATTCATACTCTTCTGTTTCAGTTTATTCAAGTGTTATGCTGAAGTCTTCTATGGAAAGTGCTCAAATTAGTATTATTTAATTTTTAAGATTTGAAAACTCCTATTTATATATTTAAAAGCAATGGAACTGGCCTGTCGTTCTGGTAGGTCTGAACCAGGGCTGCACACTAAGAGACAAACACTATTTGATCAGGGTTTATTAAATGTAAACTAAAAGTCTAAGTTATCCTTTTTGTCATCAAACTGTGTCAAAATGACATAAAGAATATTATTGAACGTTTGTGGTGTGACTTAAAGATGCTTGGAAACCATCAAACCTTAATGAAATAGAGATGTTTTGTAAGGAAGAATGGTCAAAAACACCTTCAACCCAAATCCAGACTCTCATTAGAAGCTATAAGAAGCGTTTAGAAGCTGTTATTTCTGGAAAAGGAGGATCTACTAAATATTGAGTTTTTTTTTTTTTTGTGTTGCCTAAATGTATGCCCCTGCCTAAATTTGTTTAAACAATTATTGTACACTTTCTGTAAATCCTATAAACTTCGTTTCACATCTCAAATATCACTGTGTTCGTCTCCTATGTGATATATTTAACTGATTTTTTTTTTTATCCTAAGAACCAATGATTTATAAAGGAAAATCATGAAAATTAACATTATGGCCCAAACTTTCGCACCCCACTGTACATGTTGGGCAGCCATAGTCAGAATATTTATTTCACTAAATATGTTAATTTAGTTTGGTTTTAAAATAGTTTACGTTTCTATATTTAATGTTTTACTGGTAGATCATAAGTTGACCATTTTTACCAATAGAAAAGACTGGATGACTCAAATGTGTATTGGTCTGCTCCTTGTGTATGTTTAGTCTCGTGAGCTGGAAATCTCTGTGTACTGGAGAGACTGGAGGTCGCTCTGTGCTCTAAAGTTCTTACGTCTTGAGGACTTCTTGGACAATCAGCGTCACGGGATGTGCCTTTACCTGGAGCCACAGGGCATGCTCTTCGCAGAGGTACAGCTCTCTAAATTCATTCTTACATGTTTAGAAGGTGTGCATGTATCAGATAACATGAACTGGGACCAAGTGCATTTATTATGGTCACAAACTTTGGCATCAATCACATTGAAGCTAGGCAACTTTTACTTGTTAGCCAATATTCTTGGTTTTCAAATAATAGCAATAGCAAAAAAAAGAAAAACTTTTACATGTAAAGCTAAATTAAATTGTCCAGCCAGATTTTGTGTGAAGTTGGGTGCATACTTCTTAGCCTCAAATTATCACAACTATTCAAGTATTTTTCATAATTTCACCTTTCTCATTTGACCTGTATTTAGGTGACATTCTTCAATCCCGTCATCGAGAGGCGAACAAAGTTACAGAGACAGAAGAAGATTTTCTCCAAGCAGCAAGGTCAGTCACTGCGGTCGGTCACTGCAGCCCCTCCTTTTATCCTCCCCTGGTACAGAAACATAAAATGAGTTCCATCTGTATCTCCTGCTGCAGGTAAGACGTTCCTCCGGGCCCCTCAGATGAACATCAACATCGCGACGTGGGGCCGTTTGGTGAGAAGAGCCATCCCCACGGTCAGCACCAACTCCTTCAGTCCTAATGCAGCGGAGAGCGGCCACAGCAGCCTGCCCGGGTCGCCCACGCCCTGCAGGTACACACAGCAAATGTGAATGTGCGCCTGTGGGTGTTATTCATTTGTTCTTTAATCCTGTCTGTAGTTACTGGGTTTGTCCACTGTCTTTTGTAAAATCTTAATGGTTGCCTGCAATGGCTGTACAATTTTGTAAAACTATACTCTTGCGTTTTTTACTGAGGCGTATTGCAATAGGCAATGTAAGGTAATGACTACTTCTTGTCCACACTTCAGATTAAATTAAAAACAAAACAAGATTAAAAAAAAAAAAAGCAGAAGAAATTCAGGTAGTCAAGTAGCCTGGTTAACACCTGACTAAATCACAAGTGAGATTTAGTCTGGGGAAGAGGCTTAAAATGAGGCGTGGTTAACGACCGTCCAGAGCCATTTATTGGCCAATACAACTGTCTTGTCATAAGCGTCTGTACGCTGCTGCTGCTGCTGCTGCTGCTGCTGCTGCTGCTGCTACGGTGCTTTCCAGGCGACTTTGTTTCCCACTTGAAAATGACGAGACCCGACCTCAGAGCCTTTTGGCTGAATAAACTCGTATGTAAACACAATGGCTCGTGCTATATCAGGAGCTAATACCATGCTAATGTTATAACAGGAGTTAATGAGATGTTATGTGGACTTTTTCTCTCTGTAATTCCCAGTTTGAGTGGCTCCAATGTATTTTTCTCAGTTGGAAGTTTCCTAGTTCCGAGTTGCCTGGAACGCATCATTAGCCACCCACATCCGCCTTACCTGCAGCGCGATGGAAATTAGACGAGGAAGAACACGACTTATTTTTTTATTTTTTTAAACACGGTCTAAAGCTACATCGAAAGAGAGCTACATGTCTGCTGCTATGTTAGATACAGAAGCATAAAAAACTACAAGCTCAGAGAGTACAAGTTATCGGCTTGTCCCTCCGAGCTCTGTGATTGGTGCCCTACAACTGGGATGTTAGCCTTTAGCATGCTACCTTCCTCTCCAGACCACTTCTCAGAAAGAAATGAAATGTAGCGGGAAAAGCGGTATTGGCGTGCCCAGGCTAGTAGTCAAGTGTGTTTTATGAAAATGTTTTCAAATTGTCGCACTAATTTACAAATTATTAGTGTCAAATTAACATTAGCTTTTATCTTCAACTCTAGTTTCTGTTTCAGCAATTTATAACATAGCAACATGATGCCAACTTCCAAGGGTAATGTCTGTTCCCTGTTTTAGTCCGACTTAGTTTGCAGTTTGTAGTTGAAATAATTATTAAATTTGAATTAATTCAAGTTTTCCATAAAGATTCATTAAATACTATTCATATTTTTCTTTTTTAAGACTTGAAATTATCTTGCAACAGGTCAGTGCTTTTAACCTCCGGGGGGTCCCAAAACCCACGTTGGGAACCACTGGGTTACATTTGCGTGACAAATTCATCCCTGTGAAGAATTGTGATGTCAGAAATGTGTTTGGAAAGTTAGGTATGGGTTTAAGTACACCATGCTCCTTTTTGCATTGTAAGCAAAAACAAAATATAAGGCATAGGGCCTTTAACTTTGAGAAAAGCCTACGTTATGGTCTCATATTCAGAATAAAAAAAATAGAGGGGTATATTCAGATTAAAGGTAAAGGCAATTTGTACAAATAAATGTCACCATTTTGGAATAAGGATCCAAGTGTAACCTGGATCATTATATTGAATACTTTTATGATTGTTGCGGACTTGCATATCTTTATATTGTCTTTAAGAGGTAATTCAAGCTATTTGACTTGGTATCATTATATTTCAATGAGTATAGAGTTGTATTAATTTCGACTTGACAAAATAGCAGATGGTCATAAATGTGGATGTTTGTGGTCATATCGCCCTTTTTGAATGTCTTTTGAACTGGAACAAGGGTCAAGTTGTGCTCTTTTTCAGGGGAGAATGGAACAACAAGTTTAAAAAATTAAAAGTTGGTCCAATTGTTTTGCAAAGGAACATCCTTTTATACTACATGTTGCTCAGCACAACTGTACCTCATACACTGTTGGCTCTAATGATCTCTGTCCCCCACAGTGACCCTCTGGTGACCAAACTGGACTTTGACAAAGCGCCGAGCCCGGGGCCCCAGCGCTACACGGCTCCAGAGGACGGGGACTGTGCGGTGCCGCTGCAGAACCGGGTGCAGAGCAAAGTGCCTGACAAAGAGGAGGTGCAGGTACAGACTGTTTACACCGACCTGTGAGTTAGTGTAAGCACTGAGCGCAGCAGTCTAAATCCAGACCGGGTTCCCGTAAAGACCGCATCCTCCACCAACCGCAAACTCACAGCAGACTCACAGCAGACTCACAGCAGGAGATGTGCCAAAAAGGTTTTTCAATTTGACAATTTCAAAAAAGTCCATTTTAGTCAACATTTTGCTTTTCCCTATGAATGCTTTGTCAAACTGAATTTACAAGTAGCAGGCTCGCTCATTCATGCAAATTCATTTTGGAGGGACTTAACCTTGTTATTGGCTCGGGCTTGAAAAGTCCCTTTCAGCAAAATATTCTCTTTGATAATCTCTTTGATAAAGCTTCCATGGTGAAAGGTGGACATGTCCACAACCCAGTATACAGTAGATGACACCTTGAAAAACCCTTCTCCTTGATTTAAAACTCCTGTATAGGATATACGTATATCCTATACGTATAGGATATATGTATAGGATATATGTATAGGATATACGTATATCCTATACATATAATATATATAGAATGCAATATACATTTATTTTTACAATTGTAATAATGGCCACAGCAAAATCAGATGTTGCATTATTTGCCAAATTATTTAAACACTGTTAAAAAAAAAAATAATTTGCAAATGAATTTGACTTAAAAAAAAAGAGGAAAGTAAAGAGAAGCGGGGGCTCAGGAGCCTCACAGAATAAATGGACACATGACTGCTCACACAAATGGTTAAAACTATCGAACAAATAAAGTTCACGGGTTGTTTATTTTCTGGTGCCTGCTTTGGCCGACACTTGCATGTGTTTCATTCTGCTGAATAGAAGGAAAATTGTCTAGTCGCTCTGCTCTGCACTGGACCACAGCGACACGGCTTGGCTGCTTACCGTAATCCTTCGTGTAAACTTCCCACTCAGACGCGTTCAGAATGACTGCTACCATATTGCAAAAAAAAAGTGCAAGTAGTGAACAGGTTAGTTGAGAAAAGTGATGCACATGCTCAAAACATACATTTATAAAAATCCACATGCACACTCGGCATGTGCTGGAGAGACTGACAGCTTTAAAGCATTTTTGAGCTGCAGCTTAACAGTTCAAACTCTTTTAGTTTTTGAAAACGGGAAGAATCAGCTGATCCCAACTTTAATCCATGCCGTTTGTGGTTTTTTTTGTGCAGGATGCCTTGGCCTCGTTCGACTTCCTGAACAAGAGGAATAGCATTGCAGTGAAACCCGACCTGGACCTGAGCGTGGAACAGGACGACCCGCACCAAGACCTGGAGCTCACGGCCATCCAGAAAGACCAAGAGATCAGGTACAGCACGCTTTAGAAATCCACGTTTATACTTTTACCCTCGTCATAGTGTTGCCTTCTCATAAAATATAGCTGCTGTTGTCATGAGGTGGTTTTGGGTTTTTAAAGTCTAAGCAGCTTCAAGAGGTTCAGCCCTCATTTTTCCTCAATATTCTGGCTTTAGATTAGAGAGTAAGGTACTTGGGAAAGCATTAAAAGGCATTAACTGAATTGGGCTTTAAATGTCATTAAAAAACATTAAATCTACACACTCTTGGAAAATAATTCCATTTCTAAACTATCTTTACTGCATACATTTGTCAAAAAATCAACCATTATGATCCCAAACACATTGGCTGATATTGTGCACAGTTTTTTGCTTGAAATTTGCGTGTTGTGTCCAATTTGCATTTTCTTGCCCTTCATTCCTCTTTGATGGAAAATTTGCTACCAGTTTAAACGATTGTGAAGCGATTGACATCCATTTCACAGTTAACAGCGTATTTAGTCTACAATATATTTTTTATATATATCAAATGCTCACTGGAACTTTTTCAGAAAATGAATAGCATTTCTACAATACAATGAGACTCCCCCATGAAAACTATTCCACATGAGTTCAATACATGACTCATACCATATTTTTTAAACATACAATGGCATATATACAGCATATAACTTGGCAGACAAGAAAGACAACATAAAGACACGGTGTCTGTGTAAAACTGCCCGTCCTTGATTTAAACTGATAATGTTGTAGACTGTTGATTTGATGAAACATTTTCTGGCACCAGCCACTTTGTGTTGCCACGGTCTCAAGGTCTAATGCAGGGCAAGATTGTTCTCAGATTCAAGCATGGCAAACTTGAACTTGACTTTACTCAAATATTGCAGACTTGAGGGTGACTTTGACCCAAAAATGCAACTGTGACAATTGTGAAACTGAAGAGAGTGACTGGAAAATGAAAAGAATTGCTGCCATCTAGCGGCAGAGTTGAGGATTACATGGAAGACAGCAGAGGTATAATGTGTTGGGCCCAAAAAAAGTTCATCAAAATCTTCTTGTGCCATAGGGAAGAAGAGCAGTTCCACTTCAGTCTACAGGACTTCAAATGTGTGGCAGTGCTTGGACGGGGACACTTTGGAAAGGTATGTCTTCAAATATCAGACCACACTCCTGGAAACATGATGCAAAAAAAAAAAAATAGGGTATGCAAAAGTGTTCAATAAAGTGCTGAATTTTAACCAATGTTTTGAGAGTACTTTTGAAATTGTATTTATTTCAAGACTTTAATCTTTCTGTGTGTGCTTCTCTTTTAAATTGTCTTGTTGTAGGTTTTGTTATCAGAGTACAAAGCTACAGGGGAAATGTTTGCCATCAAAGCTCTGAAGAAAGGGGACATTGTGGCACGAGATGAAGTCGACAGGTAAGAGCTGAAGAGTGCACTACACTGAAAGCACTTACATGTAACTGGTTTTAAAATGATGATTATTGGAAGTTCTTTTGTTGGGGAACACCTGGGTCTCCTTGAGTAATGTAGAGCAGTGGTTCGCTGTTGGAGAATAAACTGTGATGTCTGAGAAAGTAGTTTAAAAATGGCCATGAGTGTGAATGATGCAGGAGATTTTTTTTTTTTTACCTTCAGTAGGAACTTCCACGTGAAGGAGGATGTACCCTCTATTGTACGTCACACTGATGTGAAAACCAAAACATACTAGATCTAGGAGCCACTGCCTGAGAGCCAAGGTTACGGCCAGACTACAAAGATTGGTTATTGATAGAGAGATGGAACAGCGTGACCCCATACAATAAATGACAATTAATTTTTATTCTCTAACAGTTCCTGACTCACATAACATTAATATAATTTCCAAAAAGCAAGAAAGTTTATTGTTTGAATCCTGTATCTGTTTCCATGTGGATTAGATTGATATGAACATATGCTTGTCTCTCTTCTCTCTCTCTCTCTCTCTCTGTCTCTGTCTCTGTCTCTGTCTCTCTCTCTCTCTCTGTCTCTCTGTCTCTCTCTCTCTGTCTCCCTCTTTCTCTGTCTCTCTCTTTCTCTCTCTGTTTGTCTCTCTCTCTGTTTGTCTCTCTCTTTCTCTGTTTGTCTCTCTCTCTGTTTGTCTCTCTCTTTCTCTGTTTGTCTCTCTCTCTGTTTGTCTCTCTTTCTTTCTCTCTCTCTGTTTGTCTCTCTCTTTCTCTGTTTGTCTCTCTCTCTGTTTGTCTCTCTGTTTGTTTGTTTGTTTGTTTGTTTGTCTCTCTTTCTTTCTCTCTCTCTCTCTTTCTCTCTCTGTTTGTCTCTCTGTCTTCCTCTCTCTCTCTCTGCAGCCTGATGTGTGAGAAGCGGATCTTTGAGACGGTGAACAGCGTGCGTCACCCGTTCCTGGTGAACCTGTTTGCGTGTTTCCAGACGGCAGAACACGTGTGTTTTGTCATGGAGTACGCAGCAGGGGGCGACCTCATGATGCACATTCACGCCGACGTCTTCTCTGAACCGCGCGCTGTGTACGTAAAAAAAAAGCCATCTACACGTAACATTGTTTTATTTACCCTTCTACAGATATTTTAATCTGTAAAGGAAATTGTAGATGCATTTACTTTATAAATGGCCTGCAACTTGTTTTTCCTCAAACAGATTTTATGCGGCCTGTGTGGTGTTGGGACTACAGTTCTTACATGACCACAAGATTGTGTACAGGTAACTGCCTACATATTCCGAACTACAAGAATATTCACTACTGGCTACTATTTGACAGGTTTCACAAAACACAACAGGGTACCTTTTATTCTTTTTTTAGGATTTTTTAGGATATTTTTTTTTTTTTATTTTTGCCGTCATTCATAGTACCTTTCTGATTTCTGTATTTGTCATGTTCAGAGACTTGAAGCTGGACAACCTGCTGCTGGACACAGAGGGATATGTGAAGATCGCTGACTTTGGCCTTTGTAAAGAAGGTAACGTCACAATAATGTAGTTTCAATATGGACATTTACGTCTTGGGGCAAGGTTCGATGATTGTTTTGATTGGTTAATCTGCTGGCCATTCTGTCAATACTTCTCTCATATGTAGGGTATGTTCATTTAAATATAATGGAACATACTTTGCTGAAATGATTCAATAAGATATCACAAAAGATGTTTAATGTAACGTCTCAAAAGAGTAATTTTTCATCTTAATATTTTTTTCTTATGGTAGGTAATTAAATGATTTGAACAAGCTTGAGGCAGTAGTTTTTCTATATACGTAGCACTGTCTCGGGACCCGACAGGGATCAAATTTTGGTATTCTAATAATGTATGGATATGTTTTTTTTTCCATATGTTTTATATTTTATTTTTTGAAACCATAGAACTAATGGTACTGCAACTATGTAAATTGTGAGCTAAAGATAATGCTAGTTCTTTTTTTCCCCAACCTGATGTCCTTTGTTTTGTCAGGAATGGGCTTCAGGGATCGCACCAGCACATTCTGTGGGACCCCAGAGTTCCTGGCCCCCGAGGTCCTCACAGAGACGTCCTACACTCGGGCGGTGGACTGGTGGGGGCTGGGGGTGCTCATTTTTGAGATGCTGGTCGGAGAGGTGCGCCGTCCACACTCACTTTTCATAAACTGGGGGCTGCGGACTTTAATGTGTTTGTTGTGCAGTCTCCGTTTCCCGGCGACGATGAGGAGGAGGTGTTCGACAGTATAGTGAACGATGAAGTTCGTTATCCTCGCTTCCTGTCCACAGAGGCCATCTCCATCATGAGGAGGGTAAGGCTGTGTGTCAGGATGTGATGAAGACCTGAGCCTGGTTCATGGGATACACTCAAACGTTCCGTGTCTCCCTGCAGCTGCTGAGGAGGAGTCCAGAGAGACGTCTGGGGGCAGGAGAGAAGGACGCAGAGGAGGTCAAGAAGCATCTGTTCTTCAGGGTGAGATGGTGATTTCTCGTCTTTGGGGAGACACTGCACACAAAACCTTTTTTTTTTTTTTTGCCATTTTCAGGTTTTGCACTGATTCAATGTTTTTTTCCATTGAATTTCTCAAAGTACATTTTTCTCACGTTGTGGCGACCACATCTCCATTTTAGTAGCTCTTGCAGACTCCACACATTCCTGTCTTGTACTTAACAATATAGGGTTTTTCAGAGAGATTTTTTAATATTTAATTCATAGCCTGATATATTGCGTTTGGAATTTCAAAAAACAAGGTAACATTTTTCCATTAATACATCATTTATTTAAAAATAAAGATATCCAAAACCTCTGGAAAAGCCTGATTATATCTACAAAATAAAGACATATATTTAAAGCTAATTTTGGTCCTTTTTAGGCCAAATATTACTTATTTTTATCTAAAAATGTAAAATGGCAGAATACAAGCAAAACATTTTTTTCTCATATTTATGTCCATAATCTACAGCAACAGTTTCAAATTGATATCTATACATAAAACAAAAATCACTATTCACCTGCAGAGTCTCACCTTAATTCATTGTCAGAATGAACATTGGGCCTGTCAGTAATTACTATAATGATAAATGGTAAAACGAATAACATTTTCAGGCTCGATAAATGATGAGTGTGTGTTTCATTAAAGGAGCATAAACACCATCACACCTGCATCATTTATAGATCAGTGATCTACTGCTTTCGGAGAGAGCAACAAGACAGAGCTACAGCTTTTATTACTTTTTATGAACTCAATGACGACGGCACATGTAGGACCAAATAAAACGGCTGACTCAGCATCAGCGTGAGGGAATTTATCAAAACAAATGCAATGTGAATAGAACAGCAACATTAATGACAGACCTGTCCAAGGTGAGAATTGTCGCAACAAAAAACTAAACTGCTCCAGTGTCTGCGCTAATGTGAGCGAGGATCAGAGAAATCTCATCTGAGTTTGCCATTAACTTTGGCCAACCATAAAATACATGTGATTGTCTCTGACTGACCACATGAATCACGGCAGACCTGTTGTTATCCTGCCGTTCTGATGGCTACGGTTCAGCAAACTCATCTCTGACAACCACTCGTGAAGGAGAGGCTATTTTGAAACAAAATAAAAACAATGGTCTGATTTTGCATTATTGTATTATCTTTTATATTAAATAACCGTGTTTAATTTAAGACGAACTGTTTTTTGTGAAGAATAATTGCACCTGTAGTATAAAATAATTTTGTTTATAATGCAGTTCATTATATTTTCTGAGATGATTAATCATTCGTGCGTTCGTCTTCTTCCGCCTAGTCCGTTTCCAGGTCGCATCAGCCCATGACACAATGCACCACCCTCATGATTCCTCTCGCAGGGGGTGGGTCCACGGGAGGACACCCCTGGCGCTTGTTGGTTCCATCACACAAGGGGTACCAGTGTGGACCGTCACTGGAGGCATGTAGGGTGAAGTGTCTTGCCCAAGGACACAACGACAGGGTACACATGCGGGAGCGGGCTTTGAACCGCCAACCCTCCGATCTTAAGCCACCCCGCTCTACCATCTGCGCCACTGTCGCCTAATTCTTTTAAAAAACCATATAGTGACAGGCTTAGAAATCAAACCTCAGTATTTATTAAAAAATAAAATATTATATAATAATGTTTCAAGGCTGTTTCCTAAACCTCCTCTGTCTTTGCAGAACATGGACTGGAACGGTCTCTTGGCCAAGAAGGTCAAACCTCCCTTTGTCCCGACCATCCAGGGATCCAGTGACGTCAGCAACTTTGACGACGAGTTCACGTCGGAGGCGCCAGTCCTGACCCCGCCCCGAGAGCCCCGCCCCCTGTCCAGCGCGGAGCAGGACATGTTCGGAGACTTCGACTACATCGCGGACTGGTGTTAGCAAACCCTCCCACTGTGAACGCCTTTTAAAGCAAACAAACAGAAACAGGATTCTCCGAGCTTCACCAAAACTGTGCCATTCGAAGCCGATCGGAGCAACCTTTTTTACCACAATGAAGAACATTTTTAAAGTGTCTGACCACTGCGAATGTCCCGGATGAACTACAACACTACAATCATGTACCTGTCGCTGTACAAAGAATATTTACGTCTTTTATCATTTTGTGCCCCATGAAAAGACTTTACGGAGCCAAAACAAATATGCAGGAGGCGGAGTCTGTGCTGCAGCCGACTCGAACCAGGGACTCCAGCCCAGAATCTTCAAAAAACATGATGTTTTTATCCGTCTGGGGAGCTTCCTCATGAAATCATTTCTACTTATGGCCTGAAAAACCTAGCAGTGTTACAAGGATAAACTGTAAAATAAAAAGATGGGGAAGAATGCACTGCCTTTACGCAAAAAAGAAGAAATGGAATAATGTTGTTTTATGTAGTACGAGTTTTTGGTTGCCACAACTACAAAGAATTGCCAGCGATACCCAATCAAATTCTATTGTAAATCTGAAAATCTTGCTGTTTTTTTTTTTAGATATATATAAATTGATCATCCTTTTTCAATGGACCACTGATCGCGAGCTGCATTATGTGTTATTGTGATTATTTATATTGCCAACAAACATTAACTTGAACTGCTAAACTGACTAAAGCTAACTCCATGACTATTTTTCTCCAAATTCAAGCTTTCAAAGTGCCAAAGTGTTGTTACTAACACTGAATAATTCTATAAAACTTATGATACCTCTCGCCAGTGTGGATCAAAAAGTGCCACAAAATGTACAATTATAAAACATTATTATATAAAATACAATACATGAATAATTTTGATTAGAGTCCTATGATTCCGGAAGTAAATATTCCATTTGTTTTTCCCAAAGACTTTTCAAAAATGTTAAGATTCAAAACAATGCAAAATACAGAGGAAATACGCTTTTAACTTGATTTATAACATTTCAAATAAATATTCTTATTAAATTTGGGATCATGAGTTGCCACATAAGTCTTTTTCATTTTTTTTTTAAAAAATTAATGTCTGGGAAAAACAAGAGACAAAGTGGGCAAGTACTGCACTCCGAATATGTAGTATTCAGTGTGACTTTCCTGATAAAATCCAAAACCCACTGGGATAGGCTGTAATATTTTAAACCAAATTTGAACTAATTTGTTAAATTGTGGCTTCTTTTATAAATAGAATGCCGACCTATTAAAATAAACATAAATTTTTAGAGATGAATATGAAATCATACAACTGCACCGTCGGTCTGCGGAGTTGAAAACGTAAAAAATATAATTCAAATATTCTGAAATTCTTTATATTATACTCCAAATTTAAAAACATGCTCAACTTCATCAGCAGAATCAATCGATTTTCATATAATTTGCAAACAAAGTTCTGAGGTAGTTTTCCTTAATAAAAACCCCCATAATCACATTAATGCGTGTGCTTTATTCTGTTTTACTGGGGAAATGTTGTGCAGTATGGCTTTAACGTTGCCATAGCGATTAATTGAAAGCAGTAACAAAGTGAAAAGTACAAATTCTCGGCGGCAATAGTGCATTTTATGATGAATGCTGTTTACTGCATTCAAATTTTGAACTGGATTAAAAGTGAAAATATTTTGAGAAGTGGTTTAAAGCATTTCTAAATAAACAGGCTTCTTTATGAGTCACCATTTGACCCGGTTTTAATGACGACAGCACAATGTTTCATAAAAACATTAAAAAATCTGTGAATATAATAAAAAAGAATCTGTGCACTGCAAGAAGTAACTTTTCTTGAAATATTTACCCTTGATCTGAGTAGGCCTGTAAATTATCTACCAATGGAGCAAGTATTTTGGCATTTAAATTAAAGTAATATTGAAAGTAGTAATATAAAGTAATTCATGCCAAAAACAGGGACTCCTTCTAAATAATAATAAATAATAAATCTCAGTTAAGTAGTTTGTTTCCCTTTTTTTAAATGCAAAGAATCTTATTCCATTGGGAGGTTTTTGAAGTGAGAATTTCTCCAATAAAGGATAAAATATTCTTAAGTCCAGTCATTTTAACTGAAGAAATCACATTGTGCAGTGTGTGAAATACTTTAAATTCTATTACTTTACATGGAAAAGCCAATCTGATGCTTTTACTTCCACAACACAATCTTTCATGGGTAATTTTTTTTAGAGCTTACAAATATACACCTTTGTACCTTTGTAGGTTGTACAGTGACTCGGATCCAGGTCTGTTCAGTTTTTTTTTTTTTTTTAAGTTGAGTTTTGTGTCCATTTTTGTAAATTCCATCTCTCGCTTTGGACAATCTTTCAATACCTCGATCTTAAGGACAACATCAGCGTAAAAACAAATCCCAAAGTCTTCCTGAAGCCTCCAGGATCAGAGTGAAACCGACTGAGAACATTCCCCCCTCGGCACTGACCCAAAGGCTCCATTATAAAGCACTACGTTTACCCACAGTCCTGAAACATCTACGTTTGCTAATGATGAACATAGATTGTACAAAGTTTTTTTATTATTATTTGCCTGTTTGTTTGTGATGTCGGGACAGAACATGGATGGTACACCAATGTCACTGAACTGTTCACGCCGGTGTAAAAAAGTCAAAGCAGTGTTGTCGGTTGTTGCCCATCAGGAGCACAATTAAACGTTTGTAATAGTAACGTTGCTCTGAATTTTTTTATACTCAAGTAGTTTTGGGAGCCCGGGACATTCTTTTCTGCCATAGTGTTCAAGGTTGGGATTTTCAAATTAAAAGCAATGGCTGTAGGATGTGCTTTTAGTGGATTAAATAGAAAGTACTACAGCTACAAATGAACTTTGGTTTCTTAAGGCGAGCGCTGCTGGTGAGTATAGAAAAGAGTCTAGTTATTTTAAGAGATGTCACTTTGAAACTTTTACTGTTGATCAGGGGTGTCCAAACGTTTTATATTGAAGGTTTAGAAAGCCATAGATCAGTGGTCAATCGAGGAAAATTTCAACGTGGTGAAGGTTTCACACCTGCCTCTTATCTTTATTTGGGCTTAGCACTCAATTTCCAGCTCTTCTCCAAAATAAAATGTTAGTTCTGATGGTTATAATTGTGTATAAAATGAACCTGCAGCAAAAAGTAGTCTGTGATTATGTGTGCCAATTCAATAAGGAGCCTTGAAGGCCATCAAAAATTGGTCTCAGGGCTGCATTTGGCCCCCAGGCCGCACTTTGGACACCTCTGGTTTAGATTGTTGGCATACATATGAAAATAGATTTATATGGAAATAAGGCATTTTAAGTGGGAAATATACAGTCATGAAACTGCGGAACTGTCTGGGAAAAACACTGGTAGGGGGCGCTCCGGTGCCAGGAGTGGTCATATTAAATAGTAATTTAAATGTTTCATGGGGTTGACTGAGCTGAAGGCACACTTCATATGTGTGGTCTTAGGACACATTTACTGAGAATTTGAATACTGCCAGCACAATCCAGGAGCTATCATACAGTATTTGCTGCACATTGAAGCCACTCTCACCAGATCAGGCTCTGATGGTATGGTCTGTCTGTTTGTCTCTCCCTCTCAATAGGGTCCTGTGTGACAACATTCTCACAAAATAAATACACGTGTGTGTATGTGCAGTAAATGTGAATAAAAACTAGTGTAAATGCATGGAAGGCCTACACTGCTGTGCACATCCTGGTCCCAGTCCCAAAGCTACAGCACCGTGCGCCAGGGGATCATTGTGCTCTGGTTTCTTTACCAAGCCTCCAACACTGAGCTTAACTGCCACCACAAGGAGCATTTGGCATTAATTAGATTATAATAACTATGAGCGCCTGTAAGTAACACAAATATGCCGTATTGTGGTGGTGCAGTGGGGAAGTTGAGCACATTGAAAATTCATTCTCAAACCAAGAGCTTGTGGGATTAACTGAAGTCTGCTACTTTGCTCCACATCTGTTTCCATTTCATTAATGTCCAATGGGAAATACAGGACTGTCTCAGAAAATTAGAATATAGTGATTAAGTTCTTTATTTTCTGTATAGCAATTAAAAAAACAAAAATGTCATACATTCTGGATTCATTACAAAGCAACTGAAA
>JAADKR020000006.1:10654473-10668181 GCA_011763505.2 Lythrypnus dalli
AATGTTTAACGCCAGACAAAGCAGTTCGTGCCAGTTTCACATGTTTCAACAAGTCACCTGACTCCTGACTCCGGCAATGCGCAAGAGCCGTGCACGTGAGGAAAATGGCATCTTTCTCTTGAGCTTTCATGCGTGCGTAAGATGCGTATGGTGTTTTTTATTTATTTTATTTTTATTACACATTAGGTACATAACAAATTAGGTTCAGTGCAAATATGGCGTAAAGTGGTAATAAGTCGTTAATAAGAAGGAGGACCTATAGGCGCGCCCGTGACTTTGGCCCCGCCTTCTTCCGGGGGCCACCCTAAACCACAAACGGTCATTAGCACGAGCTCAGAACAAAGGGCTCAAGCGGAAACAGCGGAGATCGTGGCCTCAGGGCGCGAATAATTGGATATTAAATGAAGAGGCTTACAGCTGTTCTCACCTGGCTCCACAGTCTGTATGTGTGAGCTGCACATAAGCATAAGTCCAAACAAAGAGAGGAACTGTTCCCTGGCTCAAAACACGGTGTTCTCTGTCAACTGTTAAAAAAAAAAACTACAGTCAGCAACCAAGCAACATGCAATGTGGCGCATTTCTCTGGACCATACATTCAGTACAGTTTTTGAGTCAAAGTTATATAGCAATAATTTCCTGACTTTTCAGGCCCCAAGCCCCAAAGTCAACTTGAAAACACTTCCTATAAAACAAAAAAATAAATGTATAAAAATGACACTTACAATAGTAGCAAGCAGCAAAGCATTTTGAGAAGGTCCCATGGTTCAATTCCCACCTGGACGGGGCCTTTCTGTGTGGAGTTTGCATGTTGTCTGCGGAGGTTTTCTGCAGGTACTCCGGTTTCCCCCACTAGGCCAGGTGGTGGTCAGAAGGGCCGATGGTGCAGATCAGATCAGACTACCCCAGGGCAGCTGTGCTACTACCACTATTACTGTACTAATATGAAGTGAACGAATAATATACACAAGAAACTGTAACACATCCTTGAGCATCTGGAAAAGTGCTATATAAAATAAAAATAAAAGCATTATTATTAAATGCATTATTATTATAATTTGCTAGCTATTTAATTTGACATTTTTAAAAATATTACAGTTTTCATTGAAGTGCATTAAAGTCCCTATACCTGTTTTTTTTTATTCCCGAAGAATCAAAGCAGCCACAAGTAATTTGAATTCTTAGTTGTGGTTGAAACTCATTTTTTAACTTTCTAAATGCATTTTTAGCATCCCATTTCTTAAGTCAAACTCATGATATACATATGCTTTAAAATCAGATTCCACAAATGAGTTTAAAATATACTAGAGGAAAATAAAACATGCTTTATATTATTGTTTGAAATAATCCTGGAGCCTCAGTTCAGTGTCTTGACCCTCTGAGGGGTTCTGACCTTTGGGAACCACTGTATCGTATGAATCTCTCACATGGACTTTTACAGATTCTCGTGTCACTGTTTACTTACAGTGGAATGAAACCCTTTTTTTTACTCAATTAAGAATACAAATACTTCAATATAATATTACTCAAGTAGAAGTTAAAGGTACTGTATGATTAAAAGAAGCACAGTTCCCTCAAAACATTACTCAAGTGCATGCCCCTGAGTACATGCGGCTGAGTATTTTCTGCTAAATACATGTAAATGTTAATAACCTGTTTTTTAGAAGGCCTAGTTAACACTGATTTGAATTTGTGGCCGAGAGCAGTTTCACACGGTTATCACCTCCGAAAATACTTTGAGTTGGATCAGTTGGACTATATATGCTCTAGTCCTGAACTTACTTTATGAAACTGATGATTAAATAAAATAGGAGTGAACCACAGACACCTGTATCATAATCTGAAAAACAAAAACAAATAAACTTTGATCAGGACATTGAGGTGGATTAGTTCTTGTATGATTTAATTTGACAATGTGGTGCTTCAATTGAAATATTTTTATCCCAAGCACATTTGTTATGTGCTCCTCTTAGGCTTTTTTTCTGACCTGCAGACTTTATGAGAAAAGATAGTTATAAGTGAGTTGGCGCATTCAGTACATTTTCAGAGTTGGAAGTTGAACATTGAAGTAGTTTCAAATAGATTAAAATTGTTGTATTTCCTCTCACAGTATCTCAAGTTTGTGTCTGTCTTTCCCCCGTGTACGTGATTTCTACAGACAGTCTTCGGAATTTAGCGGAACCTGCATTGAAAACATTGCAGCTCATATGGATGATATAAAGACTGCTTGATACAAAAATTCCAAACACGCCAACCATAAGCCATAAATGAATCGACAGAACGCCGCAGATGCAGGCAGCTCACGGTGCATATCATTAAATCACACGACCGATCCAACAGTTGGGCGCTATTTGCAGATCGTGTTGTAATGTGTCTGGACAGAGTTAACTGAACGGAAGCCTCATTCAGACACGATAGAGAGAGGCAGGAAGTGAACCATCACAGCTGTCAGGCCTGGTTTAGAACAATATGAATCAGTACTTTATTCTACTGACGCACGCTTCAAATGACTACTTCCCGTTTGAAGTAGTCTCGGCAAAATCCTGGCAGTGCTCACGTCCAAATATTTATAGAAACAACCCACCAGGCTCCTGAAGCTGCACTTCCAGACTCAACACAATAGTAATTAGAGCTAGCGATAAAGACAAAATAACAGGCAATTAACAAAAGTGTACATAGAAAGCGTCGCAACACAATTCAAAACCAAAAGCAGGGCAGAAAAGCTATACTCTAGCCTCTACTTTTTTTTTCTTTTTGCATGTCCAAAGTGTCAAAAAATGCTGATGTGTTCAACTTCTTCAATATATATATATATTGCTACAATGTGACCATACAGAAGTATTACAGTATTTGCTTCCAAGTTTCAGAGTCTCAGAGCATTACAAAAGGCCAGTATTTACTTTATACCTTATTCACACAGGCAAAGTAGTTGAAGTGTCTTGCCCAAGAGCATAAAGGTAGCATCGAACCACGACTTTCTGTTTACAGAATGAATGCTTTACCTGCTGAGCCACCGTCAACTTTGTGCTGAGTTTCATTGCACAACTGGTTACACCAAATTAAGTACAGGTTTTCTGGAGCAGATCTGTATTTTTTTTTTTATATATATTCAAGATGCCCAGTATATTGTATTTGTACTTTAGGGCTGCACATTTTTTCTGACACAGTTACAGTTTGTGATTTATGTTTTAAATTAAACATTCATGTCACATTTCACATGTCAAACATATCCAGGAGCATTTAACACATGAGAGTAAACTGAAATATTAACTGCTGAACTTTGCAAAGTCAATTGTACAGTGAAACTATATATTAGAAATTGATCATAAAATGAATTTAAAAAAAACCCTCAACAATTTTGATTATTAGAAATTCTCTAATAATACTCAAACAAGCAGTCCTTAACTATTTATTTTAATCCCTGACATTGTCTCTTCCCCTCTCCTACCTTTTCCCTCCTCAGGAACAAGCAGCACATCTCTGTTGCACTTACTGTCAATAGCACGAACTTCAGGAAAAAAAAACGTGTCATGAAATCGCTATGGACAATGTAGTCACTCTGAAAAGTTGACAATGACATGTCACAAGGTCTGTACACGAACTGACACCCAAGAAGCATAGAATGATTTCATCTGTGACATTTGTTGCATTTTTAGTCCCCTCATGCCAACCCTTGCCTCTTTAATGACTCCACAATGGTAGATTTGTTTTGTACTTGTAACTTGTGACGTAGCATTTGATTGTAATGAGTTGAGAATGAGTGCAGTCATGTGGGTTTGGTTCACACACACCTCTAATCCTGCGCACCATTGTAACAGGGTCTGTCCCTGTTATGACCTCTAATGGGGCAGTATGTAGACACATTCCAATGATAAATAATGACAACAATGACTTTACTATTCCCTATCCGCTCCTTACACATTCAGGCGGGTGCCACTTCTCTCGGCTCACTTCCCAGGTTCAGACATACAGTACACAGACTCTATTTAAATCGGCTATAAATTAATAAAGTGAAGTTTTGTAGTTCATCATAAAAAGTAGTGTCTTGGTGAAATCTTTTGTCTTGCTTCTGGCATTGCTGTATTGTCTAACTCGCTCTTACTGCCAAGTGCACTTTGAACTTTCACCTGTCCTTTGCTCCTGTGGTGCTTTGCTGTTTGCCCATGTGTAGTTGGCAGGTTTTCAGCAAAAACTATAATAAAGAATAAACAGTGGAATTACTGTATTTCACACATTTTAAAGAATCACCTTCAATGTATCACATCAAACCAAGGAGGAGCATGTCTTAAGGCTGTCCAGTCAGGGAACAGGGCATAAGCCACCCAGAAATTTGATTGGCCACCCCATTGAGAACATACTGGGGGTCAATTATAACGTGAATTAAATGTAATTTGTAAAATATCACCACATTTGAAAAATATTGAAACAAGATTGGAACAAATAAGAATAGACCGAGGCAGATTGATGAGATTTCTTTTCATTTTCATTTTTATTTGTTTATTATTAGTCTCCTGAGGGAGAAACTTGTTTTGGAAAAAGACAGTCACTCAAAGCCAGACACAATCTCACTGTAGTGACAAGAGCACATAGTGTTATGCCCAAAAGTTTTCATTGCAAACTCTTTAAACCGTGTGTTTAAAATTCAATTACGATTACTACAATCACTGATTAAAAATAGTGTGTAATTGACAAAAAACAATTAATAATTCTTCAATAAAATCCTAGCACATACAAGCTTGTAAATGTCTATCACAGTTCAATTGCAGGGCACTACATTTGTACATATAAGTGAACATACTTTATATAACACTTTTTTAAGGGAGGGGGGAACTGTGGCTATGTTGCGTACCACCACCAACTCTGGAGTGGATGAAATCCCCTTCCCTTCTATGTGAAGCTCTTTGGGTGACTTGTGTCATTTAAAAATGCAATGCAAATAAGATTCCCTTTCCCTTGTAATTTTTCTTACCATTGAGCAGCCCGTTCTGGACATGCCATTGAAGTCGTGACCCAAATGAAAAAATTATAATTTCAACTTTTATAGAAACAATCTGCCGTTTGGCCCTGTTGTCACCCGAAAAGGTTTAAAAGTTCTACACCTGATCTTTTTGCGTACAAACAATGAAAGAATGCCAGAACAACTACCTGATAGTTCATGATTAATAAATGTGCTTTATAAGTATGTGGTCTTTTGTGTACAAAAATAATGCATTAATTTATACATATTTACAAAAATGTTTCCTTGTCGCAGGGATGTTCACTTTAACAGAGGTCGCCTCGCTGAATGACATCCAGCCCACGTACCGCATCCTGAAGCCATGGTGGGACGTATTCATGGACTACCTGGGGTTGGTCATGCTCATGCTGGCCATCTTTGCTATGACCATGCAGATCACCAAGGACCAGGTGGCCTGCCTGCCGTACCTGGAAGACCCCGAGAGCTCTCCTCAGAGCAGCCCACACGCAGCAGCCACACCCCAGGGAACAACCCAGGCCACCACTGCCCCCCTCGCCACCACTGTTTCTATGGCAACTAAAGACTTACCAGATTCGGCTGTTCACGAAATCCACAACACCAACGTTCAGCCGCAACCAACGGGCAAGAAAACCAATCTAGACTATCAGCAGTATATTTTTATCAATCAAATCTGTTACCACGTTGCCTTGCCATGGTATTCCAAGTACTTTCCATATTTGACTCTTATCCACACAATCGTCCTCATGGTTAGTAGCAACTTTTGGTTCAAGTATCCCAAAACAAGCTCAAAGATCGAACATTTTGTCTCCATCCTGGGACGTTGCTTTGAATCCCCATGGACAACCAAAGCGTTATCTGAAACTGCTTGTGAGGACTCTGAAGAGAATAAGCAGAGGCTGACCAGCGCCACGTCTGGCCTGAAGCAGGTATCGCAAGAGGAGAAAGAGGATGGCGCCAATCCGAGTCCCTCTACGCCAATGCTAGGGGTGAAAGTTTCTGCCGACAAACCCATCACTGAGGTGCCCAGTACGATGACAATCCTTGACAAAAAAGACGGAGAGCAAGCAAAGGCGCTATTTGAGAAAGTTCGGAAATTCAGAGCCCACGTGGAGGACAGTGACTTTATTTACAAGCTTTATGTCGCTCAGACCATTGTCAAAACAGCCAAATTTATTTTGATATTGTCATATACATCGACATTTTTAGTTAAAATCAACTTTAAGCATGAATGTAAACCAGATATCCAGCATTTGACAGGCTACGGTAGATTTTTCTGCACGCACAATATGGCTTTCATGCTGAACAAACTGCTAATTAGCTACATGGCGTTAATATTGATCTACGGGATGACCTGCTTGTATTCTCTCTTTTGGGTGTTTCGTAGGCCATTGAAAGAGTACTCATTTGAGAAAGTGCGCGAGGAGAGTAGCTTCAGTGACATTCCAGACGTCAAGAATGACTTTGCATTCCTGTTACACATGGTCGACCAATATGACCAGCTTTACTCAAAACGATTCGGTGTTTTCTTATCTGAAGTTAGTGAGAACAAACTGAGAGAGATCAGCTTAAATCACGAATGGACTTTTGAGAAATTGAGACAACTCGTGACCCGAAACGCCCAAGACCAACAAGAGCTGCATCTTTTCATGCTTTCTGGACTGCCGAATGCTGTTTTTGACCTCACCGACCTAGACATACTAAAACTGGAGCTTATTCCCGACGCTAGATTCACAGCAAAGGTTTCGCAAATGACAAGCCTGCTAGAGCTGCATCTCTGTCACTGCCCCGCCAAAGTGGAACAGACAGGGTTTGCGTTTCTTCGAGACCACTTGAGGTGCCTTCACGTCAAGTTCACAGATGTTGCCGAGATACCTGCCTGGGTTTACTTATTAAGAAGTCTGCGTGAGCTGAATCTAGTCGGGAATTTGAACTCAGAAAACAACAAAATGATCGGACTAGAATCCATGCGAGACTTGAGGCATTTAAAGACTTTGTGTTTGAAAAGCAACCTCACAAAAATGCCGACAAACATCACAGACCTTTCGCCACATCTGATAAAACTAGTTGTCCACAATGATGGCACAAAATTAATGGTTTTGAATAGCCTTAAGAAAATGACAAGTCTTATTGAATTAGAGCTTCACAATTGTGAGCTTGAAAGGATACCTCACGCCATTTTTAGCTTGACCAATTTGCAAGACCTGGATCTGAAATCTAACAACATACGCACCATTGAGGAGATCATCAGCTTCCAGCATTTGAAGAGACTGGCTTGTTTGAAACTGTGGCACAACAAAATCAGCAGTATTCCCTCATCAATAGCACAAGTGAAGTCTTTGGAAGCCCTACATTTAAACCACAACAAGCTTGAGTCCTTGCCCCCTGCGCTTTTCACTCTGCCCAAGCTTCGTCACTTAGATCTGGGTCATAACTCCATCATGGTACTCCCCCCGGACATCGGTCTGCTTCATAACCTTCAATACCTGGCCATCAACACCAATAAGTTGGAAGTCCTACCCAAGCAGCTCTTCCGATGCACTAAGCTAAAAGTGCTATGCGTATCCTACAACGCGCTGACCGCTCTTCCGGAAGCCATGGGACAGCTGGTCCAGTTGACTCAGCTGGAGCTGCGTGGAAATTGTCTGGACAGGCTTCCACCGACGCTCGCAAACTGCCGGCTGCTGAGGAAGAGCGGGCTCGTGGTGGAGGACCATCTCTTCGACACACTGCCCCTGGAGGCCAAAGAGAGCATTAGCAGGGAGACCAATGTGTCCTTTACCAGTGGCTTGTAGTGCAAAGGGGATCACACTTGTGGCGGGCAGCTGTAATATGAGGACACTAGATATGAAGGACTTCTCACGGTGATTGTTAATGCGGCTGTGGTTCTGGACAGGCAACAGTCTGGTCTAATAAGGGTGTGCTTGTACCCTCATGGTAATGGATGTTTTTAACATTCTAGTGTGATGTTGGATGTATCACATGACCAAGATAAGCCTAATCTTTCATTAACTATGGTAATTTCCATACATAAAATTAAAAAAAGGAAATCCACATGTTGAACTTAATCATTTAAAGTGCATATGACAGGTTTTATTCTTTACAAAAGTAAAGAATTTTATAAAGAAAATAACATTTTGTGCACAGTGTATTCTTATGGCTACAATTATGAATGTTTTCCTCTTCTGTCAAGTTCTGTGCCCATACTCAATAAGAAAGTAAAGTGGTTAACACATTGCAAAAAATGCAAACCATTGAAAATGGGTTTGTTTTTCCAATTACAAAATCTGATGTTGTTTATGTTCTGGTAAATGGGTAGTCTTATCTGTCATATGCACTTTGCCTTCATCATTTTATTTATTTTCATGTTTTTAACACAAAAAACAGTAGCATTTTTACATGACTCCCCTCTCAATTGCAGCTCTATAGATGCAATGTCATCTGAAACCCTGCTCTCAAGCCAGAGAGCGAACTCCTCATCTTGGAATCAAGTGGAGTGGATTGACACTCCCTCAGTCTTAACATATGTCGTGGTAGGCAGGCCTTTATGTAAAATAAATCCATCCAATGTGTGTCTATAAACTGAAATGTAACATTGACAGTATGCTTATGTTTTCATTCATGTGGTCAGACCAGCAATGTAAATTTGACATACCATGTATTCTTTTTATTCTATCCACTTTAACAAATATTGTGTTTTATTGTCTTCTTGTATCTCTAAGTATTAAGAACTTTGATTACCGTACTAGATTTGCCAGCACACTAATAATTGCTTTGCATAGAGTTTTTTTTTAATGTACACAGTATTTAATTATAGAAAACTAGCTTTGTACTGCGTTTTAGACCAAAACTGTTTGCTCAAATGTAATACTCATTGTTTATAGGTACTCAGGTATTTGATGCACACCATGGGAACAATCTTTTGCCTTAATGCTGCTATCTTTGCTTTGATTACCACAAAAATGCCATATTTGTCGATACAATACCGAATTTTCATACTACACTACAGAAGGGATCCAACACCACCCGATGCCACTTTGTTTTGTATCAAACTCAGGTGGAGATTAAGAACCATTTTCTTGAATACAGAGACATCGTTTGTAACAATAATAATAGAGACGCACAATACATACAAAGAGTGAATGTCATGATGAGTCCTGTCCAAACACTGGCATTAGCAACAACAAAAAAGGGAAACCTCGTCGGAATTGATTTTAATCATGTTTGAATGTGTGATAGGACAAGCACTTAAAAGGACTGATTTTCTTATAGTAGGCTTATGTAAAAATAAATAAACTGTCTCACAATAATAATTCTGTAATGTATTTTTTTCTTATAAAACACAGAAGCACAGACTATATAGGAGAAGGACAGTTTTCCAGAGTCATAATTTTAAGATATGAGGTTTATAGAAAGTCACATTTAATACACAGATATAAATGTTGTGCCAGGACAGCACTGCCCCTGCATGGGCACAAAGTTCATGTTTATGGCTCAAGAACAGATAAATGTCTCGCTATTAATCTTGCACCGAATGACTCTGGGTGAGTGCAATCAAAGCAGATAAAGTGTTCACTAACCAAAGGTAACCCATGTTTCCATGAAAACAAGTTTGCTTTGATTTAGATAGCCTTAATAAACAGTGTTTTATTTATAAATGCAATAATTAAAACAATTCCTCTCTAAATGATGTTTTTATGATGCAATAAAATGGATTGCTTACCTTCAGTAGGTTACCTCTTAGGGAAATCTTAAATGTAGACAGTTAATGTACTACATGAGAGGTGAAAATTATGAAATATTAGTGACACTAATTGAAACTGAAGGTACAGATTATTCAGAACATTATAGCCAAATATGTAGTCAAACTATTGGTGATTAGGGTGGTCACTCTTTTGGGTGGACTGCACACCCCATTAGACAACCCACTTTTTCATGTCTGCCAAGTGAATAGTCTTCAAAACAGGCTTTCTGGGGTGCATTTAAACTCCTTTAATTGTATTACACACAGGATGGTGATACCCATTTACCAAACATTCAAAATATTGGGTATGAATATTTTCTGACCAACTGCTACCATTTTGAAGTGGAAAACACAAATAAATCGGAGGCTTTTACATAAAATAAGCAAGTGTGTGTGCGTGTGCACCCGCGCGTGTGTGTGTTTTGGTTTTTTTGCTGCAGTGCTGAAGGAAGATTTTTTGTTTTCTGCCCCAGGAGCTCAGCACAACTAAAATAAATATGTACATACATAGAAAATGTCAAGGATGTTTTTTCAACCTTTTGGGATAACTTTAGGGACTCCAGGGACTTAGGGACATCCATTGTACACTCATCTATGTCACTACTCTGTGTAGAATTTTAAAGGCATTAAAGGCATTTTAAAGGCATCTTTCTTTTTTTACAACCAATGAAAGACAGCAAGCAAATTCAACTGTCAGTTGTGGTCCAAACTTACTCCTGACATGCCTGACTTATTTCAACATCCAGTTTTTTCACAGAGATGATTTTATAAGCTTGTTTTAAAACTTGCAGGGTCACTTTTCAATGACACTGTCATAAAAGTTCTATCAAATCTGGCCTTCAAGTTCATAAAATTGATCCAAATACTTTGTAATTTGATGCACAATATATTTCCACAAAAATGTCCTTAACTAATTTAATTCCTGGTTTTAACTGCTCAATGCTGCCATCTGCTGGCCACATTAAGAACTGTTCACTTGCTGCAGGTTGAAGCATAGTTTGAGTCCTAGGTTGATTCTTGCATGTTTTTATAATGTTCCGACCTAATAACCCTCGTTTTCCCGGAGGACCTGCTGCGAACAGAGGGCGATTTTATGTCCCCAACCCGATACAGAGGTAAAAAATCCTTGGGTATGACTTTTAAAGGACACAATGTGGTGTAGGCTAATGCAGAGCTAGCAAGACATTAGCCTAATACTGAACACTGAATGCACATAAAACATTTAACGCAACATTTAAGTTTTACTGCATATTGTGTGTTAACTTACTACTTATATCTGTAGTAGCAAGTGCATTATTTTGTAAGTTAAATCGCACAAAGCTACAAATTAAGCTTTAGCAAGAAGCTAAGATGCTAAAGATATGTGGAGTGATGTTAGCCTTTCATTCATTCACCTTTGAGCATAATACAAAAAGTTGATGATTACATAGTTATTTTTAATTTATGTTATTTTACTTTGGTTGGCTAATTTACTTTGCTAATTTCGCACATAATAGCAAAATCACATCTTTCATATAAAAAAATCCTAAATGTCTCTATTTTCTTAACAGGAAACCAAACAATGCTCAATCCAAGGATGCAAGCATATCAACCCAATCTCAGGCTCAACCAGCAGCTCGTAATCCATGTGAGTTATTTTCACCAATAACAATTAGAGTAAACGGCACGTTGGACTACTGTAATGGCCTGCTCGCCGATCTCTCTAAACAAACTGTCAAACATCTGCAGAACATCCAGAAATCTGCTGCCCGAATCCTGACTAGAACCAGAACATTTGACCATATTGTTGTGCTCAGGTCTCTGCACTGGCTTCCTGTCACTCATTGAATAGACTTTAAAGCAGCTCTGCTTGTGTACAAGTCGCTTCATGGTCTATAGCTCCAAAGTACATCTCAGACATGTTCAGAATCAGAATCCTTTTATTGTCATTGTCCACATGTACGAAGAAATTTAACAAACAACTCTGGTGATGAAAAATACAGATAGAAAGTAAGAATAGAAATAAAATAGGAATTTAAAAAAAAAAGTTAAAACCATATGGACCACCTTAGGCTCTGAAAACCTCAAGGAGTGGTCTCATGCTGGTCCCAGAGTCAGGACTAAACACAGTGTGAACCTCAGGGAGAGGTCTCCTGCTGGTCCCAGAGTCAGGACTAAACAATGCACAGTGAGGCTGCATTTCAGTTTTACACGGCTAGTATCTGGAACAGCCTTCCAGAAGATGTGAGACGGCCCTTGACACTGACAATGTTCAATTCTAGCTGTGCATTAAAAGTGCTTTTATCTGCTCTCTTCACTTTATATGTAATTATTTAATGATTATATTTGTTTTTCTTTATTGATTTTATCTGCCTTCCTGTAATTTCATGTTCCTGTGAAGCACTTTGTGCTCTACAGCTAAACTTGCCTTGCCCTTGCCTAAAGTTACTAATGTTTTACTTGCAGTCGGTCCAGACATTAATACATGGAAATCACCCTTCGCCAAAACTCAAGAAAATGACAAGGACAAGATATCAGGCAGTGACAAAAACAGCTCTCCCAAAAGAAAGAGGTTTGCCTATGATACACTTACTTTTTCACGTTAAAGGTCAGGTGTGCTGCTAGCTTTTTTATGTTATGTTTTTTATGTTAAGTTTTGTAAATTGAATTGTTTTCGCTTACTAGCTGTCCTTGTTTAGTAAAGGTAAAAAAAGAAAAAACAAAAACTGTAGGAACAAAAATAAAACTGGTAAGTTGAGCCATATTTAACAGTTATCGTGTCCTTTTTCTTCATTTTTTCTAGGTTCCATTCGTATTATCCGGACGAACACCCTGCTTCAGATCAGTCTCATGAGTCACATGGTCGCTGGGATATTGAAGCGAGCCAACAGCGAAGTCAAGACCCAATCTTGTTCCCCTTTCAACAAACGGACTTGGCTGAAAGAGCTGCTTACAGCTCTGGAAGTGGAACAGCTGACCACAAAGACGCAGATTATAGACCAGAGGTGACCACAGCGAAAGATTTGGTAAAACTCTTAACTGTTGTTATATCTAGCACTTTTAATTATTTGATTTTAAAAAAAATACATTTCTTTTCTCAATTTTTTTCTCAGGGCGCTCCTACAGTTCACTTACCACCACCTCCACCACTGCACAATTTCATACAGTTGCCAGTGTATCCAGGTAGTGCTAACCACACAAGTACTAGTAAAAAAAATTGGACATGGGAACATGCCACCTAATTCATAATTTATCTAGCATTTACATACATACATCCTCATTTGTTTATTGATTATATATAAGTGATAGGGATTTCCAGAAAGTGTGTTATGATTATTTAAATATAATTAGGCAAATGCATACATTTGGGCACCACAATATAAATAAATATTGTAGAAATAACAGCCTCTAAACGTTTCCTGTAGCTATGTATGGAGGTCAAGGGTCAATGAGTTTATCAAACTTATTCAAATCACTAAAATGACGAGGATGCTCAAATACTGTATATGCACCTGCCTAATTGTGTTTAAATAATTATTACACACTTTCTGTAAATTTGATTAACTTAATTTCCCTTCTCAAATATCACTGTGTTCGTCTGCTATAATATGATATATGCTTGGCAAATGTGATACAAATTCTTAATAGTTATTAAAAGTGGTACCCAGGAGTTTTTAACTAAACACTGTAATGACTAAGATTAAAGTCATGTTACGGTAGATCTTTTATTTTGAGAATACTTTTTTTTTTTTTACAGGAGCGGATATGTTGCCACCTCCCAGACCAGAAGTTAGAGCGGACACAAGCAAAACAGAGCTAGTACCTCATGAGTAAGTGATTAACTGTTGATTTAAATTTATTCCTATCATCTTTTTTTGCGTTGATTGGATTTGCAAGAGATTGTTTGTTCATTGAGCTATACAGTATGTGAAGGGGAGTGGACCCTCGCACTGATTATGTATAAACTTAGTGCCTCAGATCAAATGTAGGCTTCAGCCACAGTAAGAGCAGGT
>JAADKR020000006.1:10696915-10712710 GCA_011763505.2 Lythrypnus dalli
TGCGCGTTCACGAGACACTCTAGTGGAGGTCCAATTCAAAATAATCTTTCCCCTCCGCCTTCCCCTTATGCTCCAATTTCCGTTTCTACCCCTTATGGATAAGTGTTCACGGACCCACACTTTGAGACGGAGGGGTAGGAGGTCTCGGGTTGTTGTTCAAGAGTGAGGGGAAGATGGAGCGTGAGATCGACAGGCGGATCGGTGCAGCGTCTGCAGTGATGCAGTCGCTGTATCAAACCGTTGTGGTGAAGAAGGAGCTGAGTCGAAAGGCAAAGCTCTCGATTTACCGGTCGATCTACATTCCCACCCTCATCTATGGTCACGAGATTTGGGTAGTGACCGAAAAGACAAGATCGCGGATACAAGCGGTGGAAATGAGATTCCTTCGCAGGGTGACTGGACTCACCCTTAGGGATAGGGTGAGGAGCTCAGTCATCCGGGAGGGGCTCGGAGTAGAAACGCTGCTCCTTCACGTCGAGAGGAGCCAGCTGAGGTGGCTCGGATATCTGTTTCGGATGCCACCTGGTCGCCTCCCTCGGGAGATGTTCCAGGCATGTCCCCTCGGGAGAAGGCCCCGGGGAAGACCTAGGACACGCTGGAGAGACTACGTCTCTTCGCTGGCCTTGGAACGCCTTGGGGTCCCCCGAGATGAGCTGGAGGAGGTGTGCGTGGATCGGGAACGCTGGGCATCCTTGCTCAGATCGCTGCCTTCGCGACCCGGCCCCAGATGAAGCGGAAGAAAATGGATGGATGGATGGAGTATTCACATGTTCTTTCTTGAATAAAAATATATTTATTTGTATTTATGTAAACAAAGCCTTAATGCAATTTATAATCCAGAATTGTATTGGGTTCTAGTCAGAGGGTTTTGGAAAGAAGGTGTTTGTTTGCCTTTGAAGTTGCTCCTCATATATTTATATTTATCCTAATGCTGTCTAAGCATTACAATAATACAACATCGAATATAATGCAATTCAATATACATTAATACAATATACAAGTAATACAAAATAAAAATAGAAAAACATTCCGTCTACTCAGAAAACCAATATATATCATTTATAAAAATCATTTCAAAACAGCTGTCGCGTGACTTCAGCTGAACTCTCGCGATATTTCCCTTACGTCACTTTGAGCGCGGGGTTTATTGTCGGCGGAACTTCTCTTTTACAAGCCCTTTTTTTTCTTTAGCGACAGTTTCCTGCATTTTATTTGAGATATTTCTCAGGCAATACCATTTGTCGAGTACCGCAGTCGTGTATGACGTGGACGTAGATGTAAAGCGTGTATTTCCGCAGTATTTGTATTTTTAAAGCGAATGAAGTGGTAAGTGCCTCATTGTTGTGTATGTACATAGATTTGTGGCCGAGAAACGATTGAATTGAATGTTTTTACCTTAAACTAACTCGATATAGCAAGCAAAATGCAATAAAGCTCAGTTGTCTGTTGCTAAATATGCTAGATATTCGATAATTAGGCATTATATAGCATTCCTTTGACAAAATTGTGAATTAAAGCACCATTAGGCAATTTAAGCACTTTATTATTATAACATTATCTCCTTTTTCTGTAGGCTGAATGATTGAATATACTAAAATATTTAAGTAATTGCATTTTTGTTATGATTATCAATACATATATTTTGTATGAAGCCTCACATCAACAACGTACATAAATAAATATTGAATGCATATTATATAATGAGTTAGTAACGCAGAATATATTGTTGATTGCTATTTTTCCTGCAATTTTTCCTATTTTTCCTCCTAACAATTTATATCTTTCAGATGGAAGTAGCTCCTATTTGTGCTGAAGAATTTCCCAAGCCTCTGAAGGCACACAGGAGAAGCAAAATGTCAAGTGGAAAAAGTATGCACATTAAACCTGAGTGAAGTTACAAATATGTGCAGAACTGCTGAACATTCATGGATTTTAATGGCTTTTTAAATTTCTTCCAGGAGATGCAGAGATTGGCATTGAACTCCTTTATAAAGCTGTTCCTCAGATTGAGAAAGTTTTCCGCATTGTTGACAAAATTGGAGAAGGTATCTGTACATTACTGTAATTCCACTAACAAGTTCGTAAAGTATACCTATTTTTTCTTAAAGTGCTTCTGTGTTCCCATAAAGCATCCGTGCACTCAGCAGTGAGTGCGTGGATGGTCATTGCATGTCTTATAGTTCCCATTTAGTACATTAAAAATACTCCTTACTTGCAGGTACGTTCAGCTCTGTTTACTTGGGAGAGGCCCAGATGAAAGATGGGAGTCGGCAAATGTTTGCCCTGAAACACCTGATTCCTACAAGTCATCCAACTCGCATCGCAGCCGAGCTCCAGTGTCTCACTGTGGCCGGGTGAGAACCAGCAGAACTTACAAAGAGTGCTTATTTGTACTGGATAGGTTTGTTTTTAATATATTTACAAGTATCTCTGAACTTCATATCTACTTCACCTTATTCAAATGTGATATTCAAAATCTCAAGTTCACTTTAAACTCTGCCCTCCTCACCTTCTGTCAGGAGTTTGTGATCTTGTATAAAAGGTCCTGACAGCTTCAGAAGAATCGTATTGCATAAATTCATTAAAAATATAAGTCCTATTGTCCAAAATTAATTTAACTGACATTTTGGCTGAAATTGTATGTGATTTCTTGCTCAGAAATGTCCTGTTTGTCCAGTTTGCTTTTATCATCATTCCTCTGTTTAATGGACTGTTAACAAATCCTGAAAAAAATTAATATGCACTGATGTTTTGCGTTTGTTGAAGAAAAAGTATAGAATTTGGGGATTAAAATGGCATTAAAAAGAATTAATGATGCTTTTGACTTATCAAAAAGTATAGAATTTGGGGATTAAAATGGCATTAAAAAAGAATTAATGATGCTTTTGACTTATCACCTGTATGAACCCATACATTGTTTTAAGAAATAAAATATAAAATACTAAAACTACTGCAGATTAAGCTATCCAAAAAATGTTTACAAAATTTAAATATTTATGACCTTTTAAGCTATTATCTGACCTGTCTTATAATACTCAAGTGGAACATATTTTTTGTTTATCTAATGCATTATCATTTTTGTCTCTTCAGAGGCAGAGAAAATGTGATGGGAGTGACGTACTGCTTCCGAAAAGAAGACCACTCGGTGATCGTGATGCCGTACCTGGAGCACCGAGCCATTGTGGTACAACACGATTCCACTTTAGTGCTCACTGATAGTTCTGTGCAGTGAAATAGACATGACGTGAAGTATGTATTTGTATTTGCAGGACATAATTGCCTCCCTCAGCTTTGAAGAGGTGCGTCTGTACATCTACAACCTGCTGAAAGCTCTGAGGCACATTCATCAGTTTGGGATTATTCACCGAGACATAAAACCAAACAACTTTCTCTACAACAGGAAAACCAAAGAGTAAGAGAAAGCCTTTTCACAGCCTTTTCAGTCTGTTGTTTATCAGTTTGTCATTGGACCACAGAGTATTTGCAAATCACATGGCTGGAGAGTCGGACGACGAGCTAACGGCTAAAGACCGGTGTTAAGGCTCCAATCCCAGAGCAGGGAGGAATAAGCCGATGACTTGTACTCTCTGAACTTGTAGTTTTTTTTTAATGCTTCTGTATCTAAGATGGCAGCAGACGTGAAGCTCTCTTTCGGTGTAGCTTTAGACCGTGTTTTAATAATAATAATCATAATTAGTCGTTCTTTCTCGCCTAACGTCATCTGGCTAACTGGGAAACTTCCGACTTCTAACTGAGAAAAATGCATTGAACGCCATTAAAACTGGGAATTACTGAGAAATGTCCACATAACATCTTATTACCGGTAGCTCCTATTATAGCACAAGCCGTTGTGTTTCAGCCAAATCGCTTTGAGGTCGGGTCTCGTCATTTTCAAGTGGGAAAAATCACAGTTACCAGTCGCCTGGAACGCACCATAAGAGAGCCTCTTCCCCAGAATGAATCTCACTTGTGATTCAGTCTGGTGTTAACCAGGCTAACTTAATGTAAAAAAAAAAAGAGCTGGGCAATATATCTCCAAATTATGGCAGTAATAGCTGACACTACGGGTGAAAACAATGCATCGTGCCATGAGTGCAAAAATCTCACAAAATGCATTAAGCATTCATTTTCACTTTTACCGTCTTCCTTATGTCCATCACAGATTCGCGCTGGTGGACTTCGGCCTGGCCCAGGGCACAGCGGACACGCAGATCGACCTTCTGAAGGTTTGCAGGTCCTCGCACAGGGGCTCTCCTGCTACACCCGCACCTCCTCAACGGGCCAAACGGCTCCCTCCCAGCACCCACTCCACGAAGCCCACCCAAAGGACCAAACAGTCTTCCATCACAGCACCCAATCCAAATGTACAAAAGTCCAGTTTTAGTCATGATTTTCATATTGTTTAGTGATTGTTTGCCCTGTCAGTCACATATGTACAACTAATAATAAGTCTTGCAAGGCCTTAGCAAAAGAGACCATTCTAAAAGTTTTTTTTTACTCCTATTGTGCAGCCCTGGTGTGTTTTCACTCTCCCACTAATGGACTCCTGGCTAAGTTTCCTCTTTTGTTTGTTTACCAAAGGAATTGTCTAGTCTTCATAAAGTGCAGCGGCCGGTGTTTGGAGAGAGAAACATGAACAGATGCACCCAAGCTCCCTCCACCACAAAAGACACATCTGCACGAGCTGAAGTAAGGGTTTGAATTAAATGTTATGTTAGTTTGTTTATATTTATTAGAAAGAATGTGCAAAAACTTACCAAAAGATGCTTTATATCAGACTGAGAGAGTTTCCTGTAGTCCCTGAGCAGCTAGAGTTCACGAGTGAGGGGAAGATGGAGCTCTAGAGTTAATACTGAAAAAAATCTATTACTCTTACTAACCATCACTCGACACAATTATTGAACACATGCATGAAAAATTAGTACAGTAAAACCTCATTAAAGGCCATAATTGGCTTTGTATCATTATACTACTATACAAGTAATAGTAACCATTACATGTCATGTCCAGTTGGTAAACGCGTCGAAGGCAGAGGACCCGGTCAGTCGCAGGTGCCCCACAGGCCGCAGTACCGCCCCCCTCAGGAGTCAGGGAGCCAATCACAAGTCTCCGAGAGCTGTGCCCCCGAGCGCCACCTGCAGCTGTTTCCAAACGGACCGCGTCTGCAACATCTGTCTGTCCAGGTATACAAACGCACACAATATACATTAACTAGTTCAGGTATTTGTGGAAAATCCAGATCTAAACAAGGCACAATATCTTCTCTTGAATTTTGTAACTAGATGATTTAGTAAAGAAATAATGAGAGGGGGCAAGTTTGAAACACTTAAAAACAATGTATGATTACGTATGTAGCAGCAACAGTTATTCTAACATTCATTTCCTCAGTTGAGCTGAGGGAAGTTGAACCGGGTGTCCGCGGGATATTATAAAGCATTAAAGTCTTCAAAATTGCGCTAAATCTGGCGCCTTAAATTTAATTAAAAAGCATTGAATTTGATTCCAGCAGGTATTAAGTTTACATTTCTTTGAAAGTAATGGCTCTGCTTGATGTGCATTGCTCCTTAAGTTAAACAAAAATACAGTAAACAAAAGAGGCCTAGGTATTTGTGGCCTAAAAATAGACGTACAAACATGGAATGAAATTATCTTTATTTATATAGCGCGTTTCACAGACACAGACGTCATACAAAGCGCTTTACAGTGGGTTGTGTTGCATTGAATCAGTGATGGCAGGTTGTGCTGGGGCAGACCAGAGAGGAGTGGCAGTCATCACACCGCGCCAGCAGACCCTCTTACCAACACAAACATATTTTGTGCTTTTTTAATTAAAATAATGTCTCTGTAAATAGTGAGTATTATCAGTGCTGTGATTGATGAAGACTGGGGCTCCTCCTGCTGGCAGCCATGCGAATAACATTTAAAAAATATATGTTTAGATGAGCTATGTGTTCAGTTGCTTTAGCACGGCCTGGTAAACACTGTGGACAGAATGGTTCTTTACCAATTCTTGTTGGATTATAGGCTTTAAAAATGTAGAAAACAATTCTGGATTTGAACAAAGATACAATTGTGTACAGAAAGTACAAAACGATGTGCTGAACCATAAAAAAACATGCCAACTTTGACAGGATTAACCTGTGGATTACTCAAAACTGCGTCAATAAAGTGAAATACTACTCCAAGTTAGTTTGTGTCAAGGGAATAACGTTATAGTGTTGTCTGACACTCAGAAATGTCGATTTTTCATATATAACTTTTAAAACTAGAAGTTTCTGTACATTTTCATTCAATTTTATTTTTTGCTCAAAAGTTGCCTGTTGAGTCCAATGCCTTTTAACCATCCAAATTTCCACACATTCCTCTGTTTGGGGGAAAGTTTACAAATCTTTAAGTAATGTTAGGATCTGTCATTTATTTAAATGTGGCCGGGTTTTAATTTATTGAAATTACATGCATGTAGATCAAAGTATCATGTGCAGCATGCGCCGAACACTCTCACCCAAGTCTTGGGAAAAGAGCTGCACTTTATGGGAAACAATGTCAAACCAAGAGATAGCTATGTGTAGTAGTGACACTTTACACAATATGTATCTGAATTATGTTTTTACAAAGTTTACTGAGCTATTATTAAAAGTGACACTGACAGTATGATAAATTGGTTTGTTTGTTATGTTTGTTTGTTGTTGTTTTTTGCCAGTGTTACAATATGTTTAATATTGTATCTGGGCTTTGAAATGGCATTAAGAATTTTGACTTGTTGCTACCTGTGTTCTGTTTAGTCTACTTTGCAAAGGAACAAGCCTTTTTTGCAGCAGAATTCTTCAGTCCCATGGAATATCACTAAAATTGTAATGTTTTTGCCCCACAGAAAGCAGCAGATCGCTCCAAGAGCAGGGACTCCAGGCTTCAGAGCTCCAGAAGTCCTCACCAAGTGTCCGAACCAGGGAACAGGTGAGTCTTCAAACCTATTCGGCAGTAGTGTGAAATATGTGAAAGGATGGGACTAAAGCTGTCTCTCAGCCATAGACGTGTGGTCGGCCGGGGTCATCCTGCTCTCGCTGCTCAGTGGGAGGTACCCCTTCTTTAAAGCCAGTGATGACATCATCGCGCTCAGTCAGATCATGACCATCCGCGGCTCCAGAGAAACCATCCGGGCGGCCAAGACATTCGGTTTGTAATGCTTTTTACACGTCGTAAGTGCAGGGCAATTTGGGCAATTAACTGGCCATTCGGACTGTCACAATAATTCCTATATCAATCCATTTATTGTTCAATAAATGACAACAAAACAATATATTTTAGTCTCGATTTTTCTTGTTAGTACATTTATTTAGTTTTTATTTAGTTTTTTTTTACTGTAGAGATATTCTAATATGCACCTGAAAAATCAGGAATAGCTGAGACTTTTTAATGGATTTCATCAGCATCAAGGAGACCGCAAGATTTTCCTGACTCAATATTTCAAACTTCGAATGTTGTTATTGTGCCCTATATCTTCCCTAATTTAGCATTAATGTATTATCATGATCAATAAATTTAATTCTACACACGTTTTACTTTAATAAAGAATAATTGCCGTGTTATAAAAGGATTTACTCAATATCATTTATTGTGATACTTTCTGATATGATTAATTGTCAATATTGTGACAGGCCTATTGGGGGCGCTCTCCCAGAAATGGGGATGTATACTGCACAAGGTAGAGTGCACATTTATGTAGACTGTATATAGTATACAGTCAAATTTAATATTTAAATGTATGGGTTTATTTTGTAAATGTATTTATTACAAATATGTTTAAGAGGGGATTTTGTATATCTTGTTTAGTTTTAAAATAAGATGTATTGGTGGAAAAATATGTGAAAATTCAAATTTTGCATTTCATTTTGAAATTCAAAACTCAACAAATCTAGCTAGAAAACCCTCTGTAAAAACCTCCCAAATGTTAAGTCCACAATGTGAGAACGATGCATTTGAAGAAACTGGCCCTTGAATTTAGAATTTCCCATTTAAATCTATGTAGAAACACTGAACCAACGCAATAATTAAATATGTTATTTTGAAGATTAGGTATTTCTGGTTAGAGTAGAAGAAAGTCTATATATTAAAAGCTCAAACTAGCTTAAAACCTGAAAATTGAAAATATTGAGTTTTGCCCTACAGTGTCTCCCCTTAAAAACATATACCGGTACTTGGAAGGATTTACAACTACCGTACTTTCTTTCTTGTGCTTTAGGTAAATCCATCGTGTGCAGCCGGGAGCTCCCTCGGCAGGACCTCCGCGTGCTGTGCGAGACGCTGAGAGGCCGTAGACCGTCCCCTGATGATGATGTTACACCTCTTCCTCAAACCTCCGCGCCTCCAAAGACCAAACTTGCGGACGAGACCCCGACTCACCGTCCCACCCTAAAGTGCATCGAACACACGTCTCCGTCTGAAGGTCTGGATGCAGGGGAGGCGGAGGTGGTTTCCATGGCGACGGAGGATGAAAGGGCCTGGGACGGCGTGCCAGACGAGGCCTACGAGCTTCTGGACAGACTGCTCGACCTAAACCCCGCCTCCAGGATCACAGCAGCCGACGCCCTAAAGCACGCACTCTTCGAAGGTCTGAAGCAGCAGACGCTATAATGTTTAAGAGGAGTTCAAACTGTGCCACTTGTTCCCATTCCTTTTTGTTTTGTTTACAATTATAAAAGTTTAAATTGTTGATTGTGGTCCAAAAGTCACATTCATAATGCATTTCTAGCAATTATTTCAGTGTCAGTCTTTTTTTCAATATACTGAAGCGAGACTACACAAATGTCATTCACTACTTGTAAATAAAACGAAACAAAATAAATCAGGGACTGGGTTTTTAATGTTATTTTTATCGGTCTCAAAATCTTCAAGTTCAAGCAACTTGGCTCTTGGCTGTTCAGGAGAGTAACACGGAAAACAAACGTGCAACATCAGTTATAGAATAATAAAGGTTTTGTACCTGATTTTCACTTTTTTGTCATATTGAAACTAAAATCTGACTTCTTATTTTAACCATCACAAACATCCTTTAATCTGACATAAACCTTCTCATTGCATAATGACATTTTGGTTTTTCTATATATTTTTTTGTTTCACTATGTATTTTATGGGACCTCCTGTACCTAATTTTTATTATTTATTTTTTTTTACACAAGAAAAAAATCAGGTACATTTCCTTTAACCTGACGATCTGCGTCTGTGGTGACATTGGGAAAACATGAAATGCCGAATGACGGAATATTTGTTAGGCCAGAGCGCCATGGGGGCTGGTGAAGGCAGTGTGCGGAGCGAAGCGGAGCAAGTAAGTGCACAAATCGAGCGCAAAGCGCTCGCCAGCACACCAGCACTCTGTCACGCACTCCTCGTGGTGAAAAAATGAACATTAAAATCGAGAAAAGGTGCGCAGAGCAAAGCGACTACTAAGAAGGTTAAAAATGGCCTTTAAAGTAGTAAAAATCGAGCGCAATTTTTACGAGTGCACTCACCTATGCACTCCTCTCCTCGTGCACGTCACGTGCATATAAATATGAAATGGAAAAATCAACATTGTTATCGTATCGGCCCAAGTGGCGACGCTCATACATGAAAGTCACTGACGGGCACCTCTGTTTTTGTTTAACATTATGAGATAGGAACTTGCCAAAAATGAAGTTTGTCGTAGAATCACAAAACTGCCATCAGGACGTGTGTCATGACAACACACACAAAAAAATAATATTACGGCATTGTCGTGCGCCATTTTGTATGTCGCCCATTTTGAATTGAAGTTCATGAAACGGGATTTTTCACGTTGCGTAAAAGTTTTCAAGCCCTTCAGTTTTTATCAGAACAAGTTCAAATTCGGGGAATATCATCTAGAGAAGTATAGCTACAAAAGTTATCCCTATTTAAGAAGCAATATTTTATAATGTTTATGCAGCGAAGCTGCAAACTTTCCAAAAAATTTGAAATTTCCCAAAACGGCCCATGTTGTCCCAATGGGAAAATGGTCAAACCTTTGTTTTTCCATTTTTTTTTCACGTTGTGCGAAATTGTTCACGCCCCACAGTTTTTATCCAAAAAAAATCACATTCATGGCATGTAATCTAGACAAGCATAGCTTCAAAAGTTATCCCTTTTTAAAAAGACATTATTTACGATGTTTATGCAGCAAAGCTGCAAACTTTCCATAAATGTAGCGTTTTCACGGCCCATGCTATTCTAATGGGAAAATGGTCAACCTCTGAAATCTGCACCTATTGCTTATTCTTTATATGCACAAGGCCAACTAAACCTGAGCGCAGAGCGCTCAGCATGGTTAAAAAAATCCTTACACTTTTCAGGGACCAGCGCCCCCTACCATAACAAAAATGCAGTGCAATGGCTGTAATATTTTGACATAGCATAATACGTAAAAACAGTGAATATCATACGGCAATAGTAGAAAAAGCTTGAATCTTCAACTGGACAGGGTTAGTTGAGTAGAGGACGTTTCGCTTCTTGTCGCAGAAGCTTCTTCCTTGCTCTTGGAAAGAGAAGTGTGATTTGCAAGAAGAGAAATCCCCTTATAAAGAGGAGAACCTGACTCCTCCTGTGAGGAGGAGCCTGGCTCCTGTCAGATGTTGAAAAAAGGATTGGTACTTATTTCTTTTTAGTGGAGGAATAACATTTGGTTTTGACCTTCAGTATTTTGTAAAAGCAAACATTTGTGAGAAAAGACCACATTAGAAAACCTTTTTTTTATCAGTGGTGAGCTTGCAGCAGTATTTCTCCATGAAAAGTTGTAAAAAAGTGCATATAGTTTATTTGCATTGCATTTCAACATGACAAAATGAGTGACAGAACTACTTATATAAAGAAATAACACTGATGTTGATGTAATTTTGATTGAAACAAGGGAATTATTATTAAAAGTATTAAAAAAAACATTAAATGTAAATTTCGTGGAAAATAATAACATCCCTCAACTATTTTTTGCTGGTGACGTTTGTTGAAATGACAAAAACTCATTCGGGTGCATTTTTTGCTAAAATATTACTTTTTTTTCTTTATTTTTTTCCCAAAATTTGCTCAGTGTCCATATGTCCCTCATTTCTTTGTTTGATGGAAGGATCTTAAGAAAGCAGGGAATTTATTAGTGTACCTCATGGACATTTTTGACACTTGATGTGATGCCTGGAACACTAGAGATCAAAAAAGTGTTCGACTTTCCAATGCCATTCAGTGCAAATAAATCACAATCAAGAATGACCAGGACACGGAGAACAAATTCAATACTTGGTGCTGTCATATGTGTATATAATGTAGTTATATCCATGCATCTAACTTTAAACTCTAATGATACTAGTGCCTTGCTAAAACATGTTACTTTTCATATTTTGCTTGTTTGCATGTCTCTGCAGGTGTCGTGGTGCAGTTAAACCCAGGCCCACCCTTTGCATGCGCCTCTGCATCTGAGATTACATTTTTCTTCTTTGTCACTAAACATCCATTGAATGTTTCACGTGTCAATCTGTGTCAAATTCACATTCTTTTTTTTTAAAAAAAGTACTTCATCCCATTAATCAAATATTTAATGTTAGTTCCACTCTTCATAGTGATGAGCTACAATAGTTTTGTCATTTGGCACTAGGTGCATCAGTTTTGGTGCTGGAAAAGAAAAACTGGAGAAGGACCTGGTCACACTGCTCCGCCTGACGAGATGTGGCTCAGTCCAATGTGGGGTCGAGCCACTGCTGCATCACATCCCCCTCCAGAGCAGGACCAGCTCCTGGACATGGAAGACAGGGACATAGAGGACAGGGACATGGAGGACAAGGACATGAGCCTTTGGTTGTGTCTTAAAAAAGAAAGTGGTGTCAAGCAGCAAACCGCAACCAAACCCAACAGAGTGGGTCAGGAATTTGACCCACACATAAGGACGCTGCACCCAAGAGTCTGATCCACTCATCAGGACACTACACCCAGTTGTTTGATAACTGAAACCCATCAGAACATTTTCATATTGTTTATTTCAGTTCCTTCCCGGACATAAGCAGGTCTAAAATGACAGTTAATACACTCTCCCAGGCAATAATCCAACGGTTTCCAAAGTGCTGCCCGGGGACCAAGTGCAGTCCTCAGGACAATAATTTTCTGGCCCTCAGGCTTCTTGTTGAATTGGCACTCATCACCAGAGATTGTACTTTTTACGGGGAGAAAGAGCTGACATTAAGCCTTGATAAAGGTGTGGGACATCGGTTGAACCTCTGCTACATGCACTTAGTTCACATTTTTGTTGCATTAACAACCAAACTGTGGCCCCCCAAACCATATATGCTTCAGTATATGGCCTATGGTGAAAAAAGGTTTGGAGGTTTAAAAACACAAAGCCTGAAATGTGCACTAAAATGTTTCATTATGTTGTAATAAATGTGTAATAAAATATTATTCTGTAAAATAATAATAAAAGTAGAATCGATGAGTCACACTAAAATTATTGCAGCTCAATATGGGTCCTTTAAGCAATAAGGAAAAACAATGATCCAAGACAAAGTTATTTAATAAAACTCAAGATCATCAAAGTAATAATTTGTGGTTTATACCAATATTCATTTTAGTGAAATTTTGATTAAAAAATGATGGACTTTCTCGAGGTTGTTAGGACTTCAACATTTCCCCACTATTTTTACTTTTACTCATATTCATAGAAAAATCTTTCCTCCTTTATTTTACTGACTATTTTACTGCATTTGGCTGAAAGGACAGTCACAAGATGGCCGCAACATCAAAGAACGCCATGTCCTTTCTCATTTGTATCAGGTGTATTCTGCCTCCATCTGTGGTTAAATGTGGAATCGCAGCCCTCAGCTTCAGGTGGCTACAATCATACAGTGATTACCGAGCACGTGTTTAAATACAGAGGACTTTAAAGGAAAGGCAGAAGACTTTTGGAAACGTGTAGCATCATGAGCAGGAGACAAATCCCCAGAACCCCGCCTCCTCCAGACTGCACCCGGAGACTGGATTTTGAGGTACACTAAACACCCTCTCATTTATTTTTTCAGGGGAGACATTTAAGCAAAACTTTTCTCTCGTTTTCAGATTTAGGTCACTTTGGTCGCTTTACCTATATTTACTATATTCTATAGTGGGTAATATTAATACATATTTTTAAAATGCAACTCAAGATTTCTCAATTATTTACGCGTTTCGACTATTGGTATACAGGCTGGTAGATATAAACTGATCTTCTGTAAATGAGTACAATGTACAATTTTACAATTCTAATAAAGGGGTGCGTCTAGATTTAAAAACGATTCAACTAGGATTTCTAATGTTTTAAACTCTTCTCACTTGAGCATCCTCATGATTTTTTTTTTTTTTTGGGATGATTGCCTGCTGCTCATAATACATCAAATAGTTTGACAATATAATATATGAATGCAGAATTCTCCGTTTCTACACACATTCAGCCATTTCAAACCATGAAGCATTAGAGCAAAGCTAATCATGTTAATGACCGTAAAACAGGAATATACAGCGAGAAAACTTGGCTCAGCATTAAAGCAGTGTGTCCTGGAGTTAAGATTTGTCGCTGTATATTCCTCTCTTTTACTGCAGTTTACATTGTTGGCTGTGGTCTAAAGCAATGTGAACGGCAAATGAAGAAAAGTCTTGAAGATAAAGGTTAACCTGCAATAAATAAATAAAATTAAAATGATCATTCGTTGTTGCGGCATTGTTTTACATCTTATAATTATTCAAATTAGTCTTAACCTTTAGCTTCAAATTAAGTGTCCAACCTTTATAATGAGATTGTCCTCAGCTGAAATATTTACATCAATGGTATTTCCTAAAACTCTAGATTGGACCTAATCATATCATTGCATTGAAACGAATAGAACATTCGGTCTTTCTTTTTATATGACTTTATATTAGTATTTGGCTAAACGACCATTCACAAGATTGCCGCCATGTTTGTCAAGCAGTGTCATGTCCTATCTAGAGTTTTAATAAGTATATTTTAATGCAAATTCTACATTGAGCTTTTAACATGCAGTAAATGATCATCTACAGGAAGCTCGCTGTTCTATAGAAGCTTTACATAATTTGCTCTTTTGAACAGGGCTGAGATCATTGTAAATAAAGGACACCGCAGACTAAACAAAACAAAAAAAAATCCCACTTTTAGTTTTTGGGGCAGTTTGGTCACTTAACATAGACTTTCATTTACTCTTAACAATCCCTAATCTTCATAATAACACGTTTTTAACAACTGATTCAATGTTTCTCCATAGATTTAAATGGAGAAATTGTAATTTCAAGGGCCATTTTCTCAAAATGCATTTTTTTTTTTTACCTTGTGAATACAGTATCAGCACCTATAAACTTAAAACTTTTTAAATGTGTAATTCCAAGCCTGATTGAGTTTTGAATTTCAATAAACAAGGCAAAATTCGAATGTTAAATTTTTTTTCTCTCCCTAGATACACACAAATTAAACCTTGCTCAATCTATTCGGATTTTGTCGCCAAAAATATAGACATTTTTAGACTTGAAATGCTTTATTTTTTAATAAAGAAAAAAATTGCAATACTTTTGTCAGTATTCTACAACGAAGGTTTAACAAGGATACCTCTACATTTATTTCTTATCCCTGATGCAACTGCAGTGTCTCGGCATCATAAGAAATGAACAAGAACAGGAAGTACTGGGCCTCACATTTCAGCCATCAGAACTAGCACAGCCACATCATGTAACTGGTCATTTGCTCTGACTGAATGTGTAAACTCTTCCCAGACGCACCAAGAAAATGAATCCATCTACTGCACTCTTCCGATTGGACAAGGTAACGCCGTGGCATTTTACCGCAGCCTCCTGATGACCTCTCCACGACTTCTCAAACCCTTTTAGACTTTTCAGATGATCCAGCGTCGATGGTGAAGGGGATGAAAAACTACCAGATGACGCCCGCTGACCTGGAGTTCATACAGAGGTTAAAGGAGGAGAAGGAACTCCACAGACTGCAGGTGATCGCTTTATTGGAGCTGACATCACAGCTAATCTCCATTGTAACGCTAGTAGTCTGCAGAAAAGTCTATCTGTAAAGTTCAAAATGACATAATGAAACCAAATGGCCTTTTAGGCAGCACCACTTCCACATGACTTTATATGAATTATGTTAGACTTGTAAGCTAATAACTTCACATCCACACACAGCCAAAACGTGTATAATTTCAAAAACATCTGTGAAGATTAAAGGCTGGGTCGCTCAATTGGTAAGTCGTCCGACTTGAACGCAGAGGTCCTGGGTTCGAACCCTGCCTGCGACAGTGAACAATACCCAGTGTGGGTCCTTAGGCAAAACCCTTCACGCTGCTGCCTCCCGGCGCTGGACTCCAGCTGCCACTGCTCCTTACACTTCACAATTATTATATTTTCATGATTATCGCCCTTTCGTTTAAAAGGCTACTCATTAAAGTAATCAAAATACTGTACGCTCAATGATTAATAAATATTGTATAAAATGTACATGTATGTTAATGGAAAATATGAATGTATTGTTTACAACATTGATGCAAATATTATTTAGTCAATCATTATTATACTATCACTATCTAGTGTGGGCCATATGTTCTTAAACCTTGTGTGCTTGCTTATTTGCTGGATGTTTTGATGAACAGATGAAGAAACGTGTCTAAATTGCTCTAACATGGCTTTAGTGGAAAAAACTTGGATCTTCAACTGGACGGGGTTGGTTGAGTAGAGGACGTTTCGCTTCTTGTCGCAGAAGCTTCTTCCTTGCTCTTGGAA
>JAADKR020000006.1:10751603-10765615 GCA_011763505.2 Lythrypnus dalli
TATTGTATTTTTATTTACATTTCATTGAAAGTAATTTTGTCGCATATATAATTCCATACAGTCCTCAATTCCAATTTACTTTATTTTTAAGGGTCCTTTAATTGATATATGTTTTAGTCTCACCAGTATCTTTAAGACATTTCATCCAGTCATTTTCCAATATACAAGCCAAACAATTTCGTGCAGAAAATTGATTGCTGTCGCCTACTTCCGGTTGTGCAGTTGGAGCCAAAACCTCAATAAAAAAACAGCTATTGTCATTCACAGCCTTTTATAGTATATTTTAAGCTTATGGAGGCATTATTGTGACTTTTATAATACCAATGAAACTCCATCTTAAGCGTCTTTAAGGGGCGTACATGTTTGCCAGTGTTACGCCCCTCAAACAGATTCAAATGTTGCGGAGCCGCAGTGCTTTCAGCGCTTCTTCCCAGAATGCACTCGCTGAGCATCAGCGGGAAACCAAAATGGCGAACGCTCAGGGCCAATATGAACCGTTTGTTATTTTCTGAGGAAAGCATGATCTCCGCGCGTTTCCCCGACGTACTTCTGAGATAAGTGCGCCACAGAGAGAGCACAATTTGCGTAATATTATCACTTATTTTGTCCTACTAGCGTTGGAAGAAGCGGAGCGGGCGGAATGAGGTATTGTTGTCATGTTTTTTGTCTGACGGGGGTGTGGGTCGCACCTCTTTTCTCTTGTTCTTCGATGATAGCCGTCAAGATGCTAATTTAGGTTTAATTATAATTGCATTGTAAAAACCCGCTCGCGTGCGTTACGCTCTGTTTACGCGGGTCCTCGTGCGCCGCGCAGATGTGACGTCGAGCCTGTTGAAGGTCCTCCTTATGCACACACTGTATCTATTACAGCCGCTTTTTTTTAAAATTTTCACAAGCTAGAGCGAAACGTCAAATGCTAGAATACTATGCATGCTTCCCAGCTTAATTTAGAGCTAATACTACAATAATAACCATGAATATCACCTTCAGTGGCTGCACCATTAGGGTGAATGAGGCTACATTGTAGAAAAATGCCTAATTGCGATGTCTCTGTTAAGCATTGTGATTAGATTTGCGAATTATGTTTGAATATAAAGACTCCGCTTAGTGTTCATCATAGAATAACATAAGAATCATCATCATCAAGAAGCTAAAACAGCTCAGGCTGTGTTCAAAATATAGAAACCTAGGTTTTTACCGCTATTTAAAAAAAAATATCGCATCATTCTGAAATAAACATCGAGGTTTGTATCGTTACTTAAAAAATATACAATCCTCGCCAATATTCATATCTGTTCAGAAGGAGAAAACAATTCATGTCAATGTTTAAAAAAATGGTAGTAACTGAATCGTATCGTATCAGCACTTCCTTGTGTCGAGGTATGAATCGTATCGTGACCTGTGTATTGAGGTATGTATCGTATCTCTAGGATCTTAAAGGTACACAGCCCTAATAAACTGACTTTTTTCATGATAAATTCATGCAAGAATATCACCTATATAATTCAGGGCAGACCCAAGGTGTTAAATCTTTTATATATATTAAATTTGATAATGCCAAATTTAAGGCCTAAGAGCATTAATTATGACTAAATAAATATTTAATTTTTAGTGCATGAGTTTTACATTTTCTTTCATCATTGTGTTAGTTATAGTCACTCTGGGAAAAATGCCAATCTTGCCTTAAATGTCTTGAAAGTGCTTGCATGATTGCAATTTGTGTTGCTTTTGAGTGGGTTATTAGTTTTATTTCACAAGACTTGTTTTATTTGAGGCACACAAGTTAATTTCTTTTTTTCATGAATTAATCCCTGTTTCGTTGATTCTCATTTCAATCTAAACCTGATATATATATATATATTTGCAAGATTCAAGACAGTTATCAAATATCGCAATCAAAATTTTCTCATATTGTTACTAGAAACAGACTAGCAATCATAATAAAACAGTGCAAGGAAATGCAAATAGAAAAAAAGCTAAGTTCTGAATTAATGATACGTATATTATGTATCGATGTACCAAACAACGCGAGTTGGTGGATATACAAATGTACAATTAAGAAGCAGGTGTAATGTGGATGTCCCATGTAGTGCATATGACAACAGTGCAAATGACATCTGGCAAATTATTTTGGGTTTATAAGTCAATTACGATCATCAACATTTCGATTAAATTGCAAATAATTTTGTGACCCTACTCTATATTTTATATGAATAATGTTGTAATTAATTAAACTTGCTTGTATTTCTGGCATCTCAGCAGTCAGTAATTACTGGAGGCTGCAGCTTACGGACATAATCGGCTGTTGTTCCGGGCTGGTGGAGAGGAAAAAATGTCTTTCTGCCCCGACTGATGAATGTAAACAGTCGCCACGTGTTTGTTCGTCTTGCTGTTTGCAGAGACTCCGGGGTTGTCGATCACCTCGCCGTCCATCACCGCTCGCCCTTGTCCCACCGGCAGCAGCAGCCCCCGCCCCCTCCGGAGTATGGAGACGAAGACATGGCCTACAGGTTCTCAGAGGGGCAGGATGTGCTCGCCCGCTGGTCTGACGGCCTCTTTTACCTGGGAACTGTCACAAAGGTTTGTTCAGTACATCATAAAGCTCCACATTTCATGCTTGTTACTGTCCAGAGCTAAGACCGCACGGCATATGAGATTTGCTTGTGTAGATGAGCAGATTAACACCGATCCAACACATCCTGGAAAGATAAACAGCCCCAGGATTGCTCGAAGCATCATTTTAATAAATATTTACATTATATCTTTTATCACTTTCAGATAGACCATGAAAAGCAGCGATGCTTTGTGGTCTTTGAAGATCGCTCAAAGTCCTGGGTTCTCTGGAAAGACATCCAGACAGGTATGGGTATGTATTCTTTACTAAACTTTATCCACACAAAATTAAAATTATAAATGTGTCATACAATAGGCCTTTGCTACTTGTATTGTGATGTTGGTAGTCACTAGTCCCTGCACTGTCCACACCCACAGTCTTAGTCTTATCTACTTGGTTTTGTTGTTGGCTGTTAACTGTTGGTTGAACAAGTTAATGCTCTATACACAAGCAACAAAGACCAGCATTGTTTTTTTTTCTGTCACGCAGGTTTGTGTCGGTAGTAAACAGTAGTATTTGTGTTATACTGTATAAATAGGGCAGTTTGTGGCCCTTCCCAGAATTTGTTTAAACAGGATTTCTGTAGGTTATAAAAAGCATATTACATTAATTGTGCCAACATTAAGGCCTTGACATTCTTTTTTTTTATGAATAATGACAACTATTTTTACTGTACACATTTTACTGTGTTTTTGGCTTTAATATTTACCAACTTTCATGCTCAAAAGTTGGTTGTTGTATCCAATTTACTTTTGAATATCGTCTCCTCCTTCCTCTGTTGGTTTTAATATTTGCAAATCTTGTAGCATATATAGTGTTGCAATTAGTTTTCACATTGCGTACAGTTGGTTAAAACCTCCAGTTAGACCAGTGGTCCCCAGACTACGGTCCGCGGGCCGGATACGGCCCGCCTCCATGTTTGGTCCGGCCTCCTGAACAATACCAGAATACCAAAGAGCATTTAGATTTTTTTTTTTTTCATATACGCGGCCTGAGCCGCGGAGTCTGAGCCGCGGAGTCTGAGCCGCGGAGTCTGAGCCGCGGAGTCTGAGCCGCGGAGTCTAAGCCGCGGAGTCTGAGCCGCGGAGTCTGAGCCGCGGAGTCTGAGCCGCGGAGTCTGAGCCGCGGAGTCTGAGCCGCGGAGTCTGAGCCGAGGAGTCTGTGCCGCGGAGTCTGTGTGTGCCGCGCGTAACATTAGAACCGCGTGGCCGCTCTAAATGCCTTTGATCCATCGAGCGTTTCGCTGAAGTTTGTGCGCTGAAGTTTATGCCCCATCCAAACCATATCTGTAAATATCCAGAGTTTTATCAGTGTAGTGAGACCCAGGGTCACACTGGTCTCACTGCTCGTGCGCTCACCCTTCCGTGTCTGCTTCCGTGCATTCCGTTCCATTCTTTGATTTTCTTTTTTTGTCAGGTGATGAAGATGATGATGATGAAGAGGACGAGGACATTGTGTGCTCCATTTGTCAGGATGAAACCTCAGAAGAGCCCAATGAGATCGTCATTTGTGACCAGTGCGGACAAGGTTCTTTGATGTCCTCTTCTTTAGCAGCACATTTGCCTTTTCTTATTAATGACTTATTTCATAGAGTCATGATCTGTCTCTCAGGTTATCACCAGCTCTGCCACACTCCCATCATCGATGCTGCTGTCATAGACTCTGACGCCAAGTGGCTGTGCTCCGAGTGCTTATCCAAGGTATTTTTTTTTTTTTTTTAGATCTGGACATTCTTAGAGCAGAAAAAAACATTTTATTGTTTCCTAGCACAATAACAGCAGGCCAGTTCCTGCTGACTTGCAGTATGCGATACCCTATTTCTGGCCCCATTGTATTCCTGTAGTGAATCATCCTCAGAATTAGAAGTCTCTGAAAAAGAAAAACAATTTAAAGGTCATACAGTTTATTATACTTTATTTGTACTTTTCATAACTACTTGACCCATTAGCCTTGATATTTCTGTGGTTTTCTGTGACTTAACATAAAGTATGTTTGTTTACCATGCAAAATCAACTTTAAAAATGTTTAAACATGTCCTCATCAAAGACACCTGGAATAGCGTTTTGCTTCATTTGTACATGTTTCACTAACCCTTCATACTTTGTCAGTCTCCCTCTGCTGACCACACAGTAAATCAAAACTGAAAGTTATTTTTTAAATAATAGTTCCTTAAAATAATTGCGATAAAAGATATTACTGACCAACTCCTTTTATAACACTGGAGCAAATAGTCTTGACAAAACTGCAATTGTGTCTAAAATAAAACCTGGTTAGATTTAAATACAATGACTAAGATAATACGGTCATGCAGAATGAGAGCAAATGTGTTACGCCTGTCATGAATTGTTGAATATACCCATAAATATTGAAAATACTGCGATAAACTAGCCTGGTTAACACCTGACTAAATCACAAGTGAGATGTTAGCCTGGGGAAGAGGCTAAAATGAGGCGTGGTTAACGACAGTCCAGAGCCGTTTATTGGCCGATAAGCGTCATTAGCCAATCGTATCAATGCTACGTGATGACTTGTGTAGCGTGACCAAGAAGAAGCAAGAAGAAACTTAATAACCCTTACGAATTTATTGCACTGGTCCTGCCCACTGGTCCGAGACGGACCTACGTGCACGGACCTAAGTGCATGGTGCGCATGGACCTTGGCCGTGCCGTGACTGCGCGCAGCGAGCCGCGGAGCTAACTCCCTATGGAGCTCCCCCGCCGGAGCGATGTGCGCCCTGGAAGCCTGCGGTGGGAACGTAGCATAAGATGCGGAAGCAAAAAAAACTACACACTCAAAGTGTCGCAAAGTACACGTCATCGGCTTGTCCCGCCCTGCTCTGCCGAACATCCTGGATGCTACATGTAGCGTGCTAACCCTCGTTTCCAGACCCTGACTCAGAGAGAAATTAAATGGGCGTGCCCAGGCTAGCAATAAACATAATATTGAGATCCGCTTGATACTGGTGAAACAAATAAAGAATAAGAATCTCAGTTTTTCCTGGTTCTAAAAGTATTAGCATATGTTCAATAATACTGGATTTGCAATTAACAGAAACTAATACACGGTAAAATTGGTCAAATAAATTGTTCAAGTGTTCAAAAATAGGATTAAAAATTAGGGAAATTGTACATAAATGCATTGACGATAAAGATCGAGGCCAAAAATTCATTGTTTATTTGCCCTTTATTGAAAGAAGATTATATAGTAATTCTAGACAGGCAAAGATGTGGATTTAATATCCAGCATTTCTGCAACATGTGCAAATGAAACAAAACTTGAAAAAGTTGATCTAATGTGAGATTGGCCCTTATACATCAAACAGTAAGCAGCTGGTGGATAATCATTTGACAACGGGCATATAATAGGGCTCGAACTGCAGATCACGAACTGTACATCATGTAAGGAATCTATTCTACAAATAACTTATAACTGGCATGTTTTGTTTTGTTTTTTTGCAGAGGACAAGCTCACATCAAAGAAGTGCCACACGTTATCACGACCCAGAGCCAGTGGAGATGAATAACTCCGGGCTGCATTTGTCGTTCCCTTACGACCCCAATGAACTGGTGTGGGACCCGGGTCACAAGACAAACATGCAGCAGTGCTACTGTTACTGCGGGGGCCCCGGAGAGTGAGTGCTACTCTTGCGTTTATGAGTTGGTACAGTGGAGATATTTGTCACTAAGTGGTTATAGTGTTTAAGCAGGGAGGAGTGGTTTTTTGGACGGCACTCACAGGTGCCAGTTATGTTGCATTAGCTTGTCTATTCTATACACCCAAAACAAAACTAAGTTCATTGTGGTTCTTGTGTAAATTCAGCTTGATAAGTTTGTTTTAGTAAGTTTCAACACTGACATCTATTGGACAAATGTTATTGTTGCATCCTCTTATAAACACGATTAAAGCACTAACATGTGTACATCGATGTGTTAATATTAGACCTTTCAAATAGGCATGTGGTAGTTTTTATTATTAATTATTAAAAAAATAATTAATATTTAATTAATTATCTGTACAAATAACCTGATATTGATGTTTTAATGAGGTAAGCGTCACTGCTCAAAGTTGTTAAATCAGGGCATCACTTAAACACTTTGCCAATTTGACATGCTGAACAACGCTGAGTGAAGCCGTTGTTGAAACCGTGATACTTGGTCACATGACCGGATGTAGTGAAACCAGCCCTGGTCAGTGCTTTGAATAAATCTGTTTGAACTCCTCCACTTGAGGCAAGGACTCTCCACCGAACTGGAGAGGAAAAGCCACCTTTTTCCGATGGAGAACCATGGCCTCGGATTTGGAGGTGCTAATTTTCATCCCAGTGGCTTCACACTCGGCTGCAAACCACTGAAGGTCCTCATTTCATGAAGCCAACAGAACATCGTCTGCAAACAGCAGATATGAGATCCTGTGGTTTCCAAACCAGACTCCCTCCAGCCCCTGGCTACGCCTAGAAATTCTGTCCATAAAAGTGATAAACAGAACTGGTGACAAAGGGAGACCCTTCAGTATTAGCCCATCATTAAACATTGCTTAATATTAAAAACGAACTTGAAATGGGATTTGCTCTTTGTGTTAAGAGTCTCCTGTGTTTTCTTGCAGCTGGTACCTGAAGATGATGCAGTGCAGCCGGTGTCAGCAGTGGTTCCACGAGGCCTGTCTCCACAGTTTACTGATGCCTATGCTCTACGGAGACCGGTAAGGCTTTTGCCCTTTGCTGCATTTGGAAGTTTAAAAACAAATTAAGATGAGTGCTGGAAAATAAATAACAGCATATTAACAGCAAATAACAGCAATAATTACAGGTGAATACTTGCTGACATTGATATTTTTTCAAATTGCAGGTTTTATCTGTTTGTGTGCTCTGTGTGTAATCGTGGACCAGAATACCTCACAAGGCTGCCACTGACATGGTAAACTGATTCAAATTATCATCAGTGTATTTGTACATATGAATGCAATACTCTTTTCATGTTGCTTTAAAATGACAATAGTTTAAGTGTATATTTCTCCATGTATTTTATTGCAGGGAGGATGTGACTCACCTCAGCCTGTACAACCTCAGTGTCATCCACAAAAAGAAGTACTTTGACTCTGAGTTGGACTTGATGGTTTATATCAATGACCACTGGGATCTGCTGAACCTCGGGGAGGCAAGTCTGCATGTGTTCAGAAGTAGGACTGTACGACTTTGGAAAAATATCAAATGCTTTTGTAAATTACCTTGCTGCAGCTTATTGGGCCAGAATGAAAATATGTGGTATTTCCATTCATGCTTCATACAAAGGCTGATCTTGTGTGAAGGGTCAGTCAGGCTCTCTCTGTTGGATAAACTGTGCTGTAGCTACTGAATAATACAGTAGAAAATAAAAATGGAAACACTATAAATGATTTATTTGTAATGTTACATGATAGTTGTGTTTGCTGCCTGAGATGCAGAGCAGGGAATGCGATAGGCATTCAAACAATTTTAACGATCTTAATATGGTTTCTGAAATGGTCAATTATTTAGGTAGTGTAATGTGTCCTTTGAAAACTAGCTAAATGCGTCTCCATTAGTATTTATTATAAAATGTAAACCTGCCAAGGAAACGGGATGGGTGATTGCTCTTCAGAATACAACAAAAATAGTAGAGGGTGCTCTTGGATAAAGAGCTCAGAGATGACCAAAATAAACTGCAGATGCTGGAATGGTCGAAGCAGGTTGGCTTGGTCATTATTAAGCACTTAAAAGGCTGTTCCTTTAATTTAAATTAATAATACTTCCCAGGACTGCTCGTATACAACATATTTTATTTATTGGATAAGATGGCACAGAGTGAAAGGGGGTGAAGATCAGTGAGAGATCTTCTGTAAGTTGTCAGACCTGGGACTCAAACCTACAGCATTGAAGTTGGAGCAGTGTTCTGTGTTTATGGCAGCACCAGGGAACAACATTTCACGATGCTAAACGTTTTCCAAAGTTTCTATGTTTTCCTTCTTTTCCGTTTTTCTCTCTGTTCATCATAGTGACATGAGACTAGGCTGCATTTCAATTCTTCAGTAAATTTACTTTTCTATGGTCCATCACACCTCTAACTGTGTTCCTGTGTGCAGCTCGCGGACACTCCCACCTCAGAGCGATTCGAGTACGTCCTGGAGGCCCTCACCAACAACCACAGCATGTATGTTGACTCCCTTTACCTTTACCTTTTATCTTTACTGGCATCTCCTTCTGTCCTCCCTAACATCTTGATCTGCATTATGGAGCAGGTTTATGTCTGGTAAAGAGGTGAAGAAGAAGAAGCACTTGTATGGCCTGAGGTTTCGGTTTCCTCCTGCCCCTCCCAACGCGGATGAGCCCCCCGGCCGAATGATGGAGGAGGCCTCTCACGAAATCACCATCAAGGGCTGCAAGTCCACCAAAACCCTGTCCAACTCCCGGTTAGTTCCACGGATACAATAGTACGGGAAAGGGATTTGTTAAATTGCTGCTCTTACCCAATTTTAAATACAGTGTTGATAAAATGATTGTTATGGCAATATTGGGTGATGCAATACCCATTTAGTTAAAAGCCACAATTTATTGCAAATTCACTGACAGAAATGTACACGCTTCTGCAAATGGAACTTAATTTAAACACATTGTTAATTTAAAAAACAAGTCCAGTGTTGGCAACGATTTTCTTTTTATTATTTCAAAACTTTGTTTTGGTCCTGATTTAGTATTTTCCTTATATTGTGCATAATTTTTCTTACGATTTTTAAAAACTTGATGGTACATACTGTGCTGAAACTGGAAAGACGATATTTTTTTTTCAGTGCAGCACTGTATTGTATACAAATACATTTACTTTATAAATGTTTTCATTTTTTTTAACTTTTTGGGCATAGAACATGACAAAATTATTATTGAAGTTATGTTTTTGGTCAATAAAAGTTATCAAAAGCATAACTTGCTATATTTGCTTTTTTGCTTTTTTTGCGTTTTATTGCATTCTATTTATTTACTAAAACAAAATGCTATATACATAGTTCATAACACTGATTATGATAAGTCTCCAATTTCTTTATATTTAGAATTTTAACATTTCTATTTTTTAATAAAATGTGATGTGTAGAATTTTTTTAATTTATTTTTTAATTTTGTTTTTTGTATTTATTTACCGTCTGATATTTATGTCAGAGAGTAATGGAAAAGTGTGCCTTGATACAGTGAATCTAAATATCTTGTGAATAAATGTGATTCCTCCAAAAATACAGCTGCTAACAGAGCTCTAACATTACTGTCATATCTTCTTATAATGCTGTATACTTTTGGAAACGCATGCTAAATTTAGCCTTTTTTTTTGTTATTGTAGAAACTTCCATTTGTTAACCAACGGCACAGAGAAGAAGAAAAAGAAAAAGAAGAAAAAGAGGAAGCAGGAGAGCCGCTCTGTGGAGCCGCGGCCCCAGCGCTCGGCTGCACTCTTGTCTCAGGTGTGTTCAAAGCTCCTGTACACAGCCTCCAACTGTGATTTTACACACAGGGAAACTCTAATCCTGCTCATGTTATTCCACAGGAAATGAGAAAGCCTTTGGAAGTCCACTCAAGGGATCGATTCCCTGCTATCAAGTAAGTGAAACCTTTGTTTTTTTCTTGACGCTGGCATTTTCTTCATTATTTTCTATGTTCTCATGTGGTTGATCTATGTTAAACAGGAGTGACAGGCCTCTGTGTCGAACCTCAGACGTAGAATCTATAGGAGCCTTGAGCACCTCAGAAACTACCTCAACTAGCATTTCAAGACCATCGAGGTAGGTCTTATCTAGTAAACCCTGTTCATGTATAATCAGATTAGCCATCTAGGATAAAATCAGACTTGATTATGACTGAACTATGACTAGACTGAAACAAACTAATCCAAAGATGGACAAAAACATGTATAAAATTGTCATAAAATTGAGCAAAGACTGGCTTCTGCTGCTGTTTTGTAGGACCAAATTTGTAGGAACAAATCTTGCAACCAAAGATACCAAACTTAAAACAAAATGGCCACATTCACACATGCGTCCTCAGCAGGACATTTTCCTGGTAATGGCAGGACATTTGGATTAAAATCTTGACTTTATCCTGACACTTTTTTTGCAGAGGACCTATGTGTGAATGTGGCTGATTAGTGTTTTCTATACATTGTTTATATAAATTATAATCAAATTGAAATCACACTTTTGCAATAAGTCGTATACAGTATACAATGCAATTATTTAAGTAGTATGATGTCCTCTGCCAGCTTCAAAATTAAATTTGTATCATGGACACCTGCCAATGTTGTAGAACAGACTTTTTGAGCTTCAGATCCATGCGTTTCTTATACCGGTATTAGTTCAGCAATTTATGTTTCAATCCCTTCCTTAAATGGTTATATTTCAGAAGGTTTTAAAATGTGCACCATGAACTGAAACTTGATTTTAAAAATAATTCCAAACGCATAAGACTGAAAAATGTCTAATATATTTTTACTAAATCGTTCAGTCTTAATTGAACTGCACACAAAATGGAATGGATACACTAACCCAACCATATGATTGAATTAAAAACTTTACGTCCAGCTCTATTCTGAAAAATGTTTTTTTTTTATAATATATACACAGTATTTATATATATATATATATATATATATATATATATAGTGCATACCTATTTATTTTTTTAATCCTAATTTTACTACTTTCTTCTATTCTCCAGCCTCTGTAGCTCCAACAAGACCCGCCCAGCAGCCAGCAGCGTCACACCTCTTAGCTCTCCTCCACTAAAACGAAAGCGTGGACGTCCCCGAAGAACAGTCCCGCCCCCCAACCCAGAGATCCCGCCCCCTGCCAGCGAAGAGGACGGCCTGCCCGCCGGCGCAGAGCTGCTTAGCTCATTGAACGGCCTCCCCTCCACGGACATAATCCACGGCATGGACCCTAACAGCCAGCTCACCCACCTCCGGAGCTCCATCAGCAGCTACTTCGGGCCGGCAGGACGCCTGGCCTGTGGGGAGAAGTACAAGGTGCTGGCCCGCAGAGTCACGATGGACGGGGAAGTGCAGTACCTGGTGGAGTGGGAGGGAGTCACTGCTTCATAAAGGCTTCTCCGAAAAGCAACGCAACCTAATTAGTTCTATGTTAAGGACGATATGTGGTTCAAAATAAGTACGTCTTGGACAATTGGATCAAGTGAAAGTTTTGTTTTTGTTGGCCACTACTTGCCCTTGGGACAGCTTAACTCAATTTACTGACATACAGCGGGTTCAGAAAGTTTTAAGTGTAAACAAAAAAGTGTGTCTTCTATTGATAAAAAAAAAAAACTCAAAGAAAGGTTGTTCAAGGCATCACCTTTACTGTTTTTTTGAGAAGATTTTTGTAGGTTCATTTATGCAGCTTTAGTGGCAACGCTTTGTTTACTCTACAGTGCCAGTAATATTGCTATAACAATCATTGTGAAAAAAACAAAAAATAAATAAGTAAAATTTCATATTGTTAAATGAAGTATTAGTGCCCTAATACAAAAAAAACATAAAACCTCCCATTGTTTTCAATCATTTGTTTTATTCATAAAGGTTTAGATTTGTGATTACAAAATGGCATTTATTGTACATGATACAGAAGGATACATCCTGTATATATGCCTGAATATAATATAATATTTTAAAGAATAAGAAAATAAAATAGTTCGATGTCAGGCTTCAACACAATGTAGGAATAAATATACTGTAGGTGCATGAATAACTTCCTGAACCCACTGTACAAGCATTTCAATAGTTTTGTGACGGTAGATGTTGTCTCTGCCATCATTGTTGTGAAGCAAAAAAAAGAAAACGTTGTGCTGCTGCAGATGTTTATTTTAAATAGAATTCTACTACATTTATTATTATATCCTTTTCTTTTATTTAGGAAGTGCTTGCACTTAATATTTAGCTTTGAAACAAGGCAGCAGTTTGTATCCCAGTTCAAAGTTCTCGCTTCTGAAGCCATCAATGGTTCAATTCTCTGCAGGACCATTGTGTAATTTTTGAGTGTCATAATAAATTGAGGCAACTAACAAATTATCCTCAAGTGCAGAGTTCGACCCATATAACTCAATCCATTTTTATTTTCAACACAACATTTTACTTGGGCTGCTGAATTGAAAACATTATTTGGCATGTCAAAGAAAAATCCCATATGGTTAAAACCTATCCCTACATTTTTATGTTGGTTCGCAGTGATTTTTACTCTTCTCAAATATTACGACTCCTGTGTAGGTTTAATGTTTGCAAAGTTTATTGTATTCATTGGAACAAAAATTGGAAATCTCAGCCTCTCAAATTGCTCAAATGACTAGTTTCAAATGAATATTACATTTATATTTATAACTATAATCAATATAAAACTACTGTATGTTGATTCTCAGTCATCCAGGCAGTTAATTCAATCTGGTTATAACAAAAACTCTGGACTTCCATTTAAAAAGACAGTGTTATAATAACTTAAAACAGGGCTACAGTATGAGGAAACATGGCGATATCCAGTAAGTGTTGCTGTAATGTATATGTTAAATATTTACAAAACAATATAAACAAAATACATTTCATTTAATTGGTAATTTGATTTCTCACAAAATCGTGTCATAACAAAACTTTAAAAAATGCTAAATCAGGACAAGACCAAAGCTAAAATGGACCTAAACAAGGAAAATGATGACTTAAACTGAACTAATGCACATTTTTCTTTTGGCAAAATCAGATGGAAGATCTCCATGATTTTGCGACATAGATATTTCAAATATAATTTTTCAATATATTGTGCAGCCCTAGCGTCACATTATTGTTTTAAAACCGTTTAGATTGTTTAAGTGTATAAGCTTCATAGAAGTGTTGTATTATGCCCACATTTATTTTACAGTTTCTTGTTGTGGAGGTAATCGGCCTAAGAAAAGTGTTGTGTTGTGTTTATTTTGAGCAAGTCCATATTCTAGGCTTCCTCTGTTCGGCCAGTGTTATCTATTTTATTTGTTCTGTGACTGGCTCCATCAGGCTGATATCAAGCCAAAGATTGATTCATGCAACTTTTGTTACAAGCATCTATTCATTTGTACATCGCTGTAGAGATGACGTGTTATTTTTGAACCTGTTTTCTACAGAATACATATTTTCAATTGATAAAATAAGTCTTGTATTGTTTATTTGAGAGTTTATTGTTATTCATTATGCATATCCACGCTGTTTAAACTTTTGCACTTTAAATAAATCTAAAGACTAGCTGTCAGGTATACAGGACTGTCTCAGAAAATTAGAATATTGTGATAAAGTTCTTTATTTTCTGTAATGCAGTTAAAAAAACTAAAATGGCATACATTATGGATTCATTACAGATCAACTGAAATATTGAAAGCCTTTTATTATTTTAATAT
>JAADKR020000006.1:10774016-10793279 GCA_011763505.2 Lythrypnus dalli
TGTGTGTGTGTGTGTGTGTGTGTGTGTGTGTGTGTGTGTGTGTGTGTGTGTGTGTGTGTATATATATATAGTGGTTTTACATATTTCAACAGATTTTTACATAACTAACAGAATTATGATTAACAATGTCAGGGCTTACCAACTTTTTTTTTTAACTGAGGTCTACTGCAAGAGCAGGAAGTTTTTTTCAGGATTACCACTTAAATCCCAAAGACATAAAGGTACACTGTTTTTAATTTTGGATATTAACCATATATTATCACAAATGTATGACACCAGGTTGGTGACCCCTGGACTGTGTAATACATGATGAGCTAATGATGAACTTACCAATAACGTGTGGAGTTGAGATTAGCTTATTCAAACAGAGACAGAAATAAAATTAGTCCCTGTGAGTTGTTTTGCACTGTAATTATTTACATGAATAACACAAGTCTCCTGTTTTGTGGTTTAATAGTTGGGCCAGTTGGATGTGGCCATCCGTGAGCACAAGCTGGAGATGCAGAGGAAGGTGGAATCTTTACAGCAGAGTCTGCAGACGACCGAGGAGCAGCTCCGAGAGGCCCAGTGGCAGCTGGTTGACAAAAACAACCAGGTCTGAACTTACTGCATTCACATTTATCCATTTGGTTTCATATTTATTTTGCTGGTCAAAAGCACCGACTGTTCATTATGAGCATATTAGTATTGCTGGCAACCAAAATGTTATTCAACCTCTTTTAAAAATATTGTATAAGTCTAATGGTTTGCTTGTAAATAATAACATATATAGAATAGTTAACAGATCTTGTAATATGTAATAATTATCTGTTGACTTTGTGTACAAGGAGGCTGCACAGTTGGTGATTCACCAGCAGAAGCTTGAGACTGCCCTTCAGGAATCTAAAGAGACCCTGCAGTGTTGTGAGGCTCTGGGCAGAGAGTTAGAGGATCTTCGGCAGCAAAATAAGGACAAGGTCTGACACACTGTGACACTGGCTTGTTTTTCAATTTCTCTCTGTAATAATTGAACCCATGGCTTATATTTGTAGGAAGATGAGCTAAGCCGTGTGGAGGAGGAGCTCGCCCTGAAGGAGGCGCACTGGCTCCACTCTCAGTCCCAGCTCCAGGACACTGTGGCCTGTCTGGAACAAGAGCTTGAGCTGGAGAGGGAGCAGCACAGCAAAGAGGTGCAACAACAAATGACTCAAATGTCATTTCATCTTTTTCAGATGTTTGTTTCCTAAAGGGGAGGTATTATGCAAAATCATGTTTTTGCATTTGCTCCCTCATCCAAAACATACCTGGAGTTCCGCATTAACACAATAGCTTGTAAAATGCTCCATGTTTACCCTGAGCTCCTCTCGTAGCCTTTAGTTACCAGGGAGTGCTTTTCTTATCTTCAGATTAAGTAGGAATGTAAGACTTCTTTTCTTATTTGAGTTTTGCTACTGTACAAACATTAGAGGTCCTATAAAATGACATACTGGAATAGATGTGTTTGCTTTAATATTTGTACTACCATGTAACCAGGAAGTGCTTTCCTGACCACTCCATCTCTTTCAAAGCTTTTTGTAGAGCACCAACAGGCAAAAACATCCACCAAAGCTTTACTAGTACAGTGCAACCTGCAGCAGCACATTCTTAGACCAGCCTGGATGTTTCCTGACAGTACACTACCAAAGCTTGTTGTGATGGGGAGCGAGTGGAGGAGAGGAAGGGGCTTAGAGAAGATACACTTGTTGAACAGGGAGGAATAGCTTAGAGAAAATAGTGATCAAGATGTGTTTTATTAATTATTTTATTTTTTTGAATACACGTATAATTCCTCTTCTTTTAAACAAAACATATTACTCCTCTTGCATTTAATTTCTCTGAAATTCTCTTCTCAGCTGGAATCCTTGCAGCAGACGAGAGGCCAGCTCCTCAAAGTGTCCAAGCAGATCTCCTCCACCATGAAGTCCTCCCAGGAGCAACTCGGATCCAAGCTCCAGATCTGCCAGGACCAGCTAGACCAGACCAGGACTGAACTGAACCACAACAAGCTAGAACTAGAACAAGCCAGGACTCAGCTGAACCAAAGCCGGGCAGATTTGGAGCACAACCGCAGCCTGGCCTCCTGTCTCCAGATCCAGCTGGAGCAGAGCCAGTCCCACCTTCTTCAGAGCCGCGTGGAGCTCCAGCAGGTGAGGGGCCTGTACGAGCAGAGCAGGGCCCACACCGAGGAGCTACGGAGCCAGGCAGAGCGGCTCTCAGCGCGGGCAGAGGCCAGGAGAGTCCAGGCCGACCCAGTCCAACCCGAGCTCCACCCACCAAACCAGTCTCTGGAGTCCACTCAGGAACCTCTGTTCATAAAGGTACTTCATGAAAACTTGAAATTAGTCCATTTTATTGGATTGTACTGTTATTGTCAAGGCTACACTAATTTAATGTTAGCTGAAAACAACAAAAGATCTGTCTTACACAAAGATACAGTATGCAATGTGTATTGCTAATAAAGCAATATGATTGCTTTATTAGTTTACCAGATCATATTTAGTGTTAGTGTTTACAATGGTGTTTGATGTATTGTAAATTAAGTTGTATAAAATTTGCACAAGTAACTGATCTTTATTTGTGTTGCTTGTGGCTGTGGATTTGTGAACATTTTGTGCAAAATTTCCTCTCACAACTTACACATGAAAAGGAAATAATGCACATAAAGGGCAGCCAAATGAGCAGTGCTTCTCAAATTCACCTCAAATACTTGCACCTCACAGAATATTTAGTGTGTCCGAAATAGACATACATAGAATACATTTGACTAATTAAATCATGTTTAAACCAGAGAATCATAGGACCTTATGCATTACTGAAGCTTTTATGAAATTACCTTAAAATTAAAAAGAAAAAAATCAAATTCCAGATGATCTAGAGTACCACAGGAATAAGCCAGTTATCACAGTTTGAGAACCACTGCAACAGAACAAGAACTGTGTTTGTGTGAGCCTTGTAAAATATTTTTTGATGTGTAAATATAGTAAACTATTGGTGTATATATATTTGTTGTAAATGGCAAAAACGATGAAAATGAAAAAATGAAGTGATAGAAATGTGATTATCATATCACTAATCATTTGCCTTCTGCCCTTGTTTAGGAGTTTGAGGTGACCCATCTCCAACCCAAGATCCCCAGTTTGGAACAACCCACCAATCGCCAACAGGGATCTTCCAGAATCCCGCAGCTTTCAGAAGCCCCATCTTTGTCCATAGCTCCTCACAGCTCTCCTGAAAGATCTCATCTCCCCGGCCACCCCCCTCCACGACATACTCAATCCAACTTTCACCACTCAGACTCCGCCCAAAACCAGAAAGTTACCGAATGGTTACAAAGCAGCTCGAACGACTCTTCTCTGGACCTGCCTCCCAGTTTGAAATCCGCGCTGATGGACGCGATGAAGGACCAGTTGTGGGCGTCTCGTCTGTCTTCCCCGTTCCTCGAGAGCACTGTCGACCGGAGCTGGCAGGGTTTGGCTTCCATGGACGTCACCGCTGCCTCCGAGCTGTCTTTCAACCCCCTGACCTACATGGTGGACAGGCAGGAGAGGGCTGAGGAGGAGAGGGGCAGCAGTTCCAGAAAGGAGTCCATGGGAACGCTGGTAGCCCCGGAGGAAGATGAGGAGGAGGACATGAGCACACTGACTGGGATGTTGAGGTTTGTAAATCAGACTTTGGCCATGCAAGAAGATCGCTCGCTGTGGAAAACCCAGACGTGACAGTGACAGACTCGATAGATTTGTGCAGCCCAAGGGTACAATGTGGGTCGGGAAGGTTTGTGGGTGTTTCCCTGATCCAAAGTGAACCGATCCGCTCCCAGAAGTGGGTCCAAACCACTCCAAATGTTGTCATGTTCTAATGCTAAGCAAATTGTCATTCCATCAGATGACAAGTCGAGATGAGCGGTAGGGTAAAAAGAAAAAAAAAAATCCTATTACATTCTCTGGTTAGATTAGGATTTAAATTTTATCCCTATTCATGTTGCCTTTTAGAAGCAACTAAAGCCATCTACTTCTTAAAGTCACTATGATTGCTTAAATTCTCCTGTCAGCTACGAACAGAAGCAGTGAGGTGAAAGGTGTCTATTCTTGTGCATAGATTTGAATAAAACATAAAGAACAATGAATCACTATATAGCGAGATCCTCAAAAAGCATATCATCACAAGGATTAAATGTTTTATTGCCATATCACCCAGCTCTAATGGCTTTTATATAGAAGTAACATTTACATCTATCTATTTTAGAAAGCTTTAAGAAGGTGTCAACACTAAATAGAAGGAATCAACACGGACCTCACAACACTACAGACCAGTTGGGCTTGTTTAAAGTAAACACCTCCCGAAAGCTCCCAAGTGAACTGTATCTATGCTGTCTCTTGAAAAAGGACCTGTTGTACCATGTTTTGACCCACTGTCTCGCCTCTGAGAGGTTCTTCATGTTTGTGTGTTGGAATGTTAGTGTGATTGATGACAATGAGTAGTATGAGAACAAATTGGCATCTTGGATATTTGTATTTGGTTTAGCATTACATTTGCTCACAATGTTTGTTTTTTCCCCCCAAAACTTTATATACTGCCCCAGGAGGGTAGTTTGAATTAAATATAGCTGTTGGGATATGACTATAGCTATGCGTATATGGCAATGGATTACTATTCCCACATTCCCACATTCCAACATTTTCATGCTTTTATTGTAGTTTTAATCTGGTTCCATTACTGTACTGCCCTTTGGAGTAACCGTAACATGGAGTGGTACATATACTGAATAATAACTGGGCTTTTTTAGAGTAATTACCAATTTGTTTCTGCCTGTAGACTGTCACCTGACTACTATTACCACAAGAGGGCGATAAAACTATGATTTTCCACAACGGTTTTTAGTTCATTTGGCATTTCTACATAAGTTTGCCATCATTTCTCATCATTCAGTCCATCTGGTGTGTTTGTGTAACAGTATTGCTTTTTGTTAATGTTAATAGCTGTTTTTCTTTAGTGTGTTTAATTTATTTTTATATGTCTGCTAAATAACGTTTTTTATGTGAATGTTCCACTGTGGTTTCTGAGTTCCCATGTTGTTTGTATAGTGTTTCACCAACATCTGTTCTGAACAGGGAATTGTGGCTGCAGAGGAAAGGGAGGCATACATTAGGTCCAAACAAACTAGAACTGGTTTAACCCCAGGCCCATGCAGTTTCTGGGTTTTCCCACAATGCTCATACTAACTAATTCAAAGTCTCCCAATTTGAACTTGCAATTGTGATTAAATACATTTTACAAACGCAAAGGAAGTTTAATTCAAAATGAGGTCGTTTTCTTCCTGCATTAATAAAGTCTCCAGCATCTCTGACCATCACACACTAGACAAAGGCAATGGTAATGAAGTGTCTTGCTCAAGAACAATATATTTATGCAATTCTATACATGTGAAAAACCAATCAAAACCATACAAAAAAACATATTTATACCATGGATCAGAGGCAGACGATGCCAGAATTGGGGGTGAAATTCTAGTTATTTCTGTTGTGGCGAGCTTATGTGAAACCTGGTATATTCCTTTTTTAATGTGAACAATAAAAATGAAAGTTGAGATTAAGCATGAGGATTAATTACCAACCCTACTCGTTAATGTCAAGGCAGTGTCTCATTGTTTGAGTGTGTTTCTGTTCCTGTTTGATGCAGGATGTGGTTTGGCACTGTGTACCCTAGAGCATTCATGTCCTCTTTTTGCTATTACTGCTACAATGGTGAAAGAGGAACCCCTAAAAATGTAAGTATTAATAAATAATATATAAAATGTAGTTTTTAGGCCTCTATATTCCCTGATATGAGGTCAACATGCTTAAATATTGTTTTTACTGAACAATTGTAATGTTGATTTTTACAAAATTACAAAAGCATTTTATGTGATGGAAGAGTTGTTTGTTTACATTTTTGTTTTGGTTTTCAGGATGAGTATTCAACATTTGATTCTACTTGATTCGATTATTATAAAGTAGCATGAGAACCGCACAGTTACTAAATTCAACTTCAAATGAGCAGAAAGGTACTATTTTCACAATGGATGCAGTGACTCTTTTTTTTTTCTTCTGCATTTTTCACTGAATATTTGATGAATTGTCAGGAAACCGCTGATGCATCCAGGCCTGTAACACTTTTAAAGCTCACTGGAAGCATTGCTCTTTTCATAAACAGTATTTTGTCTTTCACAGGTCTAATTAGTTCAGTTAACTTTAAGGCCATGTGTACCACTTTATGCAAAAAATAAATATTGTGTTACCTTCAAATCCAAGCAACCGTTTACCCGAAATTCAGAGTAACTAGATTCAGAGTAAATATACATGAAACGGGGCAGAGAGGGAATGGGGAGTTCATCATAACCATCTGGTGGATGAAGTTATGTTTCAGTCAGATGGACATGGAACAGATTGAGACTCCGCAGGCAGGAGGCTGGAGCTGAGGCTGTGAGATGGATGTGGTGTCTCCCGCTGGTAAACCTCAGCTACTTTAAAGCCAGTCAAAAGAACCCTGTCCAACTCATTGTTGGCAGATCTTCTGGTGGAACACAAACCTGTGGCATCATCACTTTTCTGTGGACCCTGCTGCACGCACAGGTGAGGTGTGACCATAGATGTGACATGGTGCTGGAGACATTATGGTTAATGTATGACTCTATTTAAGGTCACTGTTATCTTTACTCCCTGGAGCTACTGAACAATGACCGCTGCTTACTAATGCACTCCATAGGTTAAATCACCAAAGATTAGCATTTTCTTTATTTCTTTACAGCCTCCAGCCTTTCTTGCTAAGTGAGATAAGGTATTGCAACCACAATGTCTGATAAACATTGATCCGTTTCAGATCTAAGTGAGTGACAGATCACCCACCAGTTTGTCAAGAAGAGAAACTCCACTTCCTCTGTGAACGCTGGACAAATCCAGCCTTTTAATGGAGTTTAGGAAAATAATCAGAAGTGCCAAAAACTAGAGGAAAGAAGCTGCTAAAAACAACAATGAAGGTAAATTAACATGACTACTTTATAATATTATAGTAACAGATGTGAAATTTTCATGTCATGCATGGCATGGCCTGTTTCAGAGGACAAATCAGAGACCAGCAGTATATACACGCCCAGTTACCATCAGCACGGCATGCTTTGGCCTGAGGGTGAGGGCCAGAGTTAGGGTTGACCATGAAGGTGGTTCTAAAATGCTGAAAAGTCCTGATCTGGCACGTTAGCATCAGGTTAAAATGCAACAAAACAAGGATGTGGGCGCTGCCACTGGAAAAAGGCTATAATTGGCAGGTTACTGAAGCCATGTTCAACCAAGGCTGGACTGGCACTTGGGGGGTTTCCCATTGAACCTATGTACTTTTGGGTCGGGCATACCAGCCCACTTTTAACCGCACCGGCCCATAATAAAGAGAGCTCATAGACAATGACAAGGATGTAAATATACTGCTTCTCAATTAATGCTATATTTGGTGCAATTTTAAACCACTCAGTTGTCATGCTTTTAGTCATATGAAAATGTACTAAGCAGTGAGACAGTATTAGATATACATTTAGTCATCGCTCTTCCACATTATATTTGCTCAGTGTCAGTTAGATACGTATATTCTTGCACCCATAAAGGTTGACCAAAAATTCCAGGGCCAATATTTTTCTGCCAGTCCAACCCTGTGGTCAACTCTGCCACTGCAGTAGCATCATTAGCCACCTCAGCCTTTCAGACATTTTTGTGCAAAAGGTATACATAACATGCATCAACCACACTGCAATTTGGAATGTGTCCAGCTTGGCCTGTGCGAATCCCAGCAGAACCTTGCATTGTTGTTGTTGAGGGTATGTGGCTTTCAGATGGTCTGTTTGGCACAATGCAGTCTGTGTCGCTTCCTGTCTGTCTGTGCGACTCGCAGTGTGGAGGGTGTAGAGTCACTGATAATATGTAAAAATAGATCCATTCTCAATGTGTAAAGGGCTTCTATTGTTTTTTGTTTTATCTGTGACTCAAGCCAAATGACAGATACATTAGAACAGACCACGCATAGGATACTGTTTTTTTCTTTTTGCATCTTTGCCACAATGGCAATGCAGACTACCAGCTGATGCTAAACTTTTGTATCAAAAGGTTGGTTGTATGGGCTAACATTGCTATTTACCAGAAAATTGGACGATTTTTGACATTTGCCGTAAGTCTATTATTATTAATATTAAATCTATTTGCAGCCGTACTGCACATCATTTCACATACATACCACAATATTTAGTTGCGTTTTTTACTACTTTATTGATAAGCAACAATTATATTTTGTTGATTTACTGTAGTGCAACCTTCATTAGGTCTATCTCCAGCAGCCAAACCACCTCAGCATCTCCTCTTCTTCATAATCCACTTCACTTTATTATGCCTTTGGCGGTAGACTTTTTGCTTTTGTTATTATTCTTATTTTTTGTGGCATGGGTCCTAATTTTTCATAATTTGAGATCAATGTATAGGCTGGTATAGTGGATGCACATTGATAAAGTACATGGATAAAGCTCATCGATAAAACACATGGATAAAGCTGGTGGTGTTGTGGAGCAGGAATATTATGGAGCAGGAAGTGAGAGGGAAGCACTTTCTCTATCTCTGCAAAGGTCACATGACTGCAGTAAAGCCAAACACACACAGTATGTTGGTTTAACTAAGGCAACGAAGCATTATAGGCCCAGACCTTTGTTCTCCTTTGCTCTGTGTGTTATCGGTCAACACCACGACCTGCTCCATGATAAAGGCAGCAGCTTTGCACTTGGAGTACAGTACTTGTGTTGTCCATTTACAATTGGGTGACAGGAGTAAAAAATTACATTATGTTTTAAATCAATAGAGAGTTTAATTATGAATTAATTTTAACTGTATTTTGGGCACACACTGACCTGCAGAATGGGGTTAAAGTAATGAAAATATAATATTATAGAATAGAGGAATTAACAGTGATTTATTTCCAAATGTTCCCCAGTCTGCTCTCAACATTGCAAACATGTATATTTTGTTGTTGAGTGACATATTATTAATGCATGTACTTAGTAAAGTAACTTGCGTAGTAATAAAAAAAAAAACAGATTTCAGATTTTATAATTTGTACCTTATTTTCAGTTTTATTTAATGTTGAAGAGGGAAGAGTGTAGGGCAGGAGAGTGTCTTGGAACCTCTGTCAATAACTGTCACTGTCAAACTCTTTTTGAGTAGAGTTTTCTTTATAAACAAGAACCACCAATACAACAATGTTTTTGCCAGTGTGACAAACTTTTTTCTTGATTTACAGAACTATCACTATTGTGACTTTTTTCTATTCATAGCTACATACTGATTTCTTCATAAATCCTTTATGAAGATGAGCATATTCACCATATTCATTTTGACCAATGTCAGGGACCAAGCTACTCTTCTTAAATGCAAACATGGCTCTAGAGATCTGGGACTAAATGAAGGCCAGATGTGAGCTCTGGGGCGGCCTTATTTGGACTTCAGGCCGCCTATTGATGATCACCACGCAACATTGTTCAACTAATAAGCCTACCAATAGCCAATATTCTTTAAACTAAACACAAAGCACCGTAAAAGCCCCTCTCTGGCCAGTCTTTACTCTCTGCCCCAGCCTCCCTCCAGATTCCTCCTTTCTTTTCCACATCCACAGCATTTCTCCTTCATCTGGAGCTTTGGGCCAATCAGCGCTCGTTCCCTGCGCCCTGGACACGCCCACCTCCCTCTCTCTTTTTCTTTTTGCATAAAAACATAAGCAGCACTTTGGACATTTCTGCTGCTCTCTTCCTTCACGACTACTTTCTCCGTTATTTCCTCCTTAAAATGTAAGTAAAAGCCTTATTGTACCTTTACGCACAGTTTTACGCACAGTTTTAATGCATTTTAATACACTTTCCACGCTCACTTCACGCACTTTTGTATAACACGTTAATCTCAGCATGAAATCACTTTGACTGGAACTGTAACATTATGTTCAAGCCTCAGCATTGGAATTAGTTTGGATCCGAAACTTGGCTTGCTTTCCTCGCGTCCGGATGAGATTTTCCATTGCACGGATAGCGGGTCGTAAAAAAAATAAAAATAAATAAATAAAAGGTCCGTAGTCCCATAGGGCAGTGAAGTGGTGGAAAAGTCCACGTTTTGTCGCGATGATATAAAAGTAACAGGAGAGTTGTGAATGTAGGAAGTGGGAGCTTGCTGGCTGTTATGCAATAGTTTGGCAAGAGTGAGGACACAGGGAAAGTCCATTTACTGCGAGATTGAATGGAAACCGTGGCGTGTGCATTTCGAAAATACAATTAAAAATAGGCTTGTTGTAAGAAGGTAGCTATAGTTATTGCATCAGGAAAATCTATTCTGTTGTATGCTTTTTTTAAGGTTACTTGCCAATTCGATTTAATTTTCCTTTTTTTATTTATAACGAAAAAATAAATGAACAGTTTATTTGAAATATAAATATTTATTTTATTATTTTATTGTATTATTTTATTTATATATTTATTTTATTTCGTGGTTTAAGACAACCCATTACCTTAAATAATATATATTTAAAAATAACAGAATTAACCTTTTTTATTTTTTATTTATATAATGAATAGATAAATACATATTGTTTTATTTGAAATATTTAAAATATAAATATTTTTTTTCTATTTTATTTCATTATTTTATTTGTGTATTTATTTTATTTTCTGGGGTAGCACAACACATTACCTTAAATAATATATATTTTTAAAAAATAGAATTAACCTATTGGTGAGCCTAGAAATAATGTAGGAATCAACTCAGTTTAGCCAGCAGGTTGGACTTTTCGTTTGGCCCAGGGAAATGGCATTCTCTTATAACAACATTATGCCTTTTAGACACCAAAGGTTATAAATAGTCTTTTAAATGGCTTTCACCGCTGTACTGATTTACAGATACATGCACACACCCAGTGTTACCTCTGTTGACTGAGTTATAAATTATAGCAGTAGGTGTTTGAGCCCCGCCCATGCAAATATGACTGTGCTTCTCAAGCTCTTCACACAATGTTCCAACTACCAGCAGTCCAGCTCAAATCAGGACTAAATTGGGTTTCTAATAGACTTGAAATGGACAGAATTTTGTATTATGGGTCTCAACCATGTTTAAACCAGAAAAAACGCATATAAAACTATAATGCATTACATATTTATTTTTAGTTTATATATTACATCCGATTATCTCCAATTGAAATGAATAAAGTTTAATATTGCAGACAACAGTGACCTCAAGTATGGACCCAGTGTCACAAATACTTGCAAGTTTTTGTAATTTGGGATTAAACAGTTTTGTTTGTATTGTCCATTCCAACTAAAATAGTTTCCAAAGTGCTATAGGGACAACAATATTAGAATAAATGCCTTCTTTAGTGTCACCACTCTTCAAAAGGATGTCATGCAGTAAATAGCAGACATACTGACGGACTCTTGTGGGAATTACACGTGTCATTACATTGCCTTTAAATACAGAGAATTCCATTGTTTATTGACATTTTCCAAAACATCAATTTGTACATTTTGGTGACTAATCGGTCCGAAATTATTATCCATGGCCTTCTGGAGACCTATAATACAGCACTGCCATGTCATAAAGTAGGGCAGCTGTGTTGTTATGGGTTTAGAATTTGTAGGGCTGGTGGTTAGACCAAGCACAGTGTTTTCCTGTTTCCAACTTACTGCACTTTATCACTCCCAGAACTAGAGCTGGGTACAATAGATTTTTGTTTTGTATTTTTGATACCAGTACTGGGACTGTACTTGATTTATGATTCCGGAAACCTGCACAATAAGTTTTTTTGGTGTTCTGTTTCGTTTTGTTTTGCCATTGTTTTTTGAGTCATTTGAGTCGTTTTTATATTTTTTGTGCTGGGACAACTTTTTTACTTGTGTATCTGTGTATCAAAATGAAAAAGGAAAACCATGGCAGCAGCAGGTACCTAGGCCTACCCAGAACAAAGTTAATTCAATGTACCACTGTTTTGCAATAGGGCTGCACTCTATATCAACAAATTATTGATATTGCCGTATTAGGTGACGTAATGTATCACAAAATGTTTCCAGTTTGTCTGACTGAGATTTTTTTTTTTTGGCAAACACAGCCAAAAATAAAACACACACTTAACTCAAGAGCACATTTTTAGTTGTGAACAGTGAACCCACTATGTTCAAATAGTTGAATAAAATATCACATGAATATCGTTATTGCAGTATTAAAGACTATCAACCTTTCTTACCATAATGGCTGCACAAGTTTTCAGATTGCGCATTGTAGCATCCCATAAATTAATTTCAAATGGATCAAAGCCAGGAGTACATTTGTTTTCTTAATGTTCAATTTCCTAACAGCATCCGAAGTACTGTCCGTCCGTCTGTGGGGGTTATCAATATAGTTTTCTCGAAAGCCTCCGTAACTTGATCTGCTTTTTAGCCCTGTCTTTTGTGGCCAGCTGAGTAAACCCAGCGTCTCCTCTCTAAGTGGCAATAATAATAGTCTGCCAGTTTGTTGGATTAACTGTGTGCCGTGCAATTACAGGCACAATGTGGAGATGTGTGGACAAGGGAGCAACCTTTTATTAAAAACATTGAGTTATGCCCTGTTATGACCAGATGAGAATGTGAATTTTATTGTAAGTACTGTAGTGTAAATAACATTATACATTAATATAGAAAAATAATGAGCTTAGAGCAACAGCGTGTTGATTGCCGTCACATCCTAGTCAGATTTGGTGCCGTAGTAATAATCCCATCGCACTTGTAATCTGCTCTTGTGTAACTCAAATCCACATCTTTCACTTTATCTTCTAGTGTAATACTCAGTCATAAATCAAACAAATGGGACACATTTAGAAATGAGTGCTGTGTTCAATCTGGTCAAAGGATTGATGCTTTCTTGATGACTGACAAAGAGAGCGAGAGTCAATGTGTGCTCAGAGCAAGCAAAATGTGATTTATGTTTTTAATGTTACTTAGTTACTACGATGATTGAAATGAGAAGGAGGAGTTTAAAAAATAGACTTATGCGAGTTACTATCTTTCACTACTAGAAACTCAACAATGATCTGGACAGGGCCTGTTCGGTCTGCTGTCCAGACAGATATCAGGCAGATCCAACTGACTGACAGACAGCTTCATCTACTTGGCTATCAGGAAGATGAACTCTCCCCTTCCCGTTCTCTGCTGCTCCCGACTGTGGGCTTACATTTTGATATTGCTTTAAACATAATGCTATTGCTTTTGATATAACTCAAATCTAATAATGATGTTTTCATAATGTGACTGGCAGAGAAAATGCAAAATGCTTCTGATTTATCATAACAATCTGAACTTATATGATAAAGGATTTTATTACGATGCATTGTTTCATTGTTTAACCCAATGAATAGAATTAAGTGAAAATACCCTTATGACTCGTATTGACCTGTAGACTTTTTAAACTGGGGGCGGCGGGCATCAGCATTCAACAAATTGTCAGAGTCAGGTCCTGGATCAATGCTGGGATCAGACACTGTTCTGTGCATGTCAGCAGCTTTATCCACTAGTACTTTGCAACATTTTTCGTCTCAGCCCCCAGAAAAGAAAAGCTATGGACATGTTTTACATTCAGCCCACATACATGCCTCCCATGTTTTCTGGGGACCTCCTTGAGAGTCCAGCCCCTCGGGTTGAGAACGAATGTTGCAGGCAGTGGGACATCACCAACTTGTCTCCATGGTGATTTACAATTAGACAAACAGGCTTTAAATACATTCAACAAGGGATGATAAAGCTAAACAAACAGACATCAGAGTGCATCACTGAACCAAGACTAAACTAGTCAAGACTTAGCAGTGGAAATCTCTAAGGCGTGTGCTGGGTTACTGGGTGTGTCCAGACCACTGCACTCTCTGACTAATACGTACCCCAACCTTCTTTGAAGAAGAGTCAGAGTTGATGACAGTAGGAGAATTTTGTAGACAGTGTTTTTCTTGAGACAGATGAGCTAAGTGTGTAGTTATAGTAAAGGTGTAGCTGCAATTTGAACTAGTCCAACAGGTTCAGCTCAGTTTAGGTACGACTCAAAGACCAACATTTAAAAAGAGCTTCAGGCTTCACAGAATGAATGGAATGATGTAAGACTGTGAGACTACATTCACAGTAATATAAAGCGATTTAATAAAGAGTACGTATTATATATTTGATCAACAAACAAACAACTGTGTTACTTTTATTCCAACATGCATTGTGGCACAGGATTTACTAGTATCTTATTTTTCTCATCTTCTTTCATCTTAAACACTGATCTATTTGAGAGAAAAGTAGGGTTATTAAAAATCTTTACTTGGATTCCATCCCAGCTAATCTTTCATCCCCTGGAAATGTTTTCTTGCTAATGCTGATCTTGTGTCTCCAGTGGTAGGATGGTGTCCCATAAGGAGTTTGAGACTGCAGGGAAGCAGCCCGGTCTGCAGATCTGGAGGATTGAGAACCTGGACCTGAAGCCGGTGCCTAAAGCCTTCCACGGGAGCTTCTACGTGGGAGACGCGTACCTGCTGCTGCACACCACCTCCCTGCCCTCCTACAGCATCCACATGTGGCATGGTATGTCCCACCAATATTAAAGCTGCACTGCTGGATCTCTCCTTCCTGAGTTTAAAGTGGACATGTTATGTACAATTGTGACTTATAGACTTGCCTTTCGGAGCCTCATTTAACAGTTTCAACATCATTAACAGTGTATTGATGTAATTCCATGGAAAAGACACTTGGATAGTATTTTATAAACATCTTGTATGTTGGTTGAAGCGTCTTCCACTGGCGATGGGCATTCATGGTTAATTGTTTTTTTTCTGTTGCTTTTACAGTACACTCTGGGGAAAAAATGATTTGTAGCACTTCTGCTATTTTGGTTTTGTATTATATTGTTTTTTTTTGTTTCACCATATTTTTTGCACTGCTAGGAACTTGATGCCACAAACATGAGTCACTTTTAACTGTGTTCAGACATCTCTGAACAAATGCGTGCACAATCATTGGCCGCATCTGTGAAGACACTATTTTTGACGTGTTCCTTCCTGTTTTAGCCTGTTGCTGCGGTTTCACTGTGACATTTGGAAACTCTCAGCTGAAGCATACATTGCAACCACTTCTGCGTCAATGCATAGCAACTTGTAGCTTATATCTAAAGTTGTCTCAAAGTCAAAATTAAAATGTCTGCAAAGTGACAAAAGTAAGCACAAACAAAGCCAGCACTCAAACAGCGCTATTGCTGTGCATTGAGCCACGCAGACCATGATCCTTTGCTCCATAACTTGCCTCTCCAGTGGGCTCCTCTTTCACATGTGCACATTGTTCAATAAACTTTAATTACTTGTGCATCTTACACAACTCCTGCATGTTCTTTCTTTTCTCTGCTCAGCCCAGGCCTGCACTGAGAGCACAGCAGGACCGTCTGTAAGCCTAAAATGAAACTGAGGGAAGTGTTCCCATGCTCCATATTGGTTATGCAACTAAGACACAGGCCAAACATGAGAATCCCTTTATGGGCCACACAGGGCTCTGGAAGGGCTCCAAATATGCAGATCTGCTCCATTCCAAAAACGGTTTTCCTTTGTTAATTTTCTTTTCAAATGTGTATTAGCTTTTTACAACTGTTAAGAAACCTGCACGTCACAAAGAAAGGGTTGGCTGTCAAAATCTGTCAGGCAGGTGAAGAATCATCTCCCTTTGTCTGAAAAATATGTGCCAAGCGTGAAGCTCTACTGAAAGGCTGCAATTAGGGGATATTTAAGTAGTTTAATGTTGTAATCAGAATGTATTTTATTGCTAATGTCAGAGAGGTTTCAAAACTCTGAATTTCCTCAGTGCAATGAATGGTCCAACATGAAATACATATTAAATAAATAAACTGCAAGAGCATGCAAATAAAAATAAAACATATACAACTTATAGTAAAGTTTAAAAAAATTTACATACACACAATGTCCATGTATTGACAAAACTAAGTGTGACTGGTGGATTTACAAAGGTCCTCAGACGGGAACAAAATACTGTGTTTATGGTTTTGTGGTTACTTTCAAAGAATGCCCTGAAAATGTTCTGAAATACATGTGATTCTTGTATTAGTTTACCCATTCATATTTTAGTCTTTTTTAAAATAATACCCTAGGGCTAGTTTAAAATAGACACTACAAAATACATTCCGCGAACCTCTTTCCAAAATTGTGCAGCCGAAGTTTTAACTTGCACAATAATGTCCTGACATACTACATACTGACATGCTACTACAGTAAAACATACTACTAGTATGTTTTGAAAATTTTGCATCTGACACATGTATAATGTTAGCCTGGGCACGCCCACCCCCCGTCTCCCACTACATTTCATTTCTCTCTGAGACAGGGCCTGGAAACGAGGTTAGCATGCTACATGTAGTCGCCAGGATCCTCGGCAGAGCAGGGCGGGACAAGCTGATGACGTGTACTTTGCGACACTTTGAGCGTGGAGTTTGTTTTGCTTCCGTATCTTATGCTAAGCTCCCGCCGCACGCATTCAGCCTCTTGCGGCGCTTGCGGAGCCTCTTGCGGCGCTCCATATGGAGCTCCGGGGGAGCTAGCTTCGCAGCGGCCGGGGCTTCCCCGCTGCTGCACGGCCAAGGCTCCCTGTCCATGCGCACCATGCACGTAGGTCCATCTCGGACCCGCGCAGGACCAGGGCAATAAATGGTAAGGGTTATTAAGTTTTATCATATTATTATCAGCTGGACACTTCTTGGTCGCGCTACATAAGTCATCACGTAGCATTGATATGATTGGCTAAAAGCTTCGCTCAGACGTCAATGACAGACACTTGTATCGTCCAATAAACGGCTCTGGACTGTCGTTAACCACGCCTCATTTTAGCCTCTTCCCCAGACTAATATCTCACTTGAGATTTCGTCAGGTGTTAACCAGGCTAGTATAATGTGGCTTTTCAATAGGTTTTACAATGCACTCTTGCAATCAAAATGGTAAAAAAATGGTTTAAAAAACTTGTTTTGCTTTAAGGCCTGCCCTGTAACATCAGGCTGCTATTGTCCTCTGTTTGTGTCTAATGCAGAGCAGAGCAGTTCTAATGTGGTTAGTGTGATTCACCCACTCCACATCTGACTCTGAGGTTGTCCCAGTTCATGCACAAGAAAGAGAGGCCGTTTTAACAACACTTGCAATGGAAGTTGCTGGGAGACGCTGCAGGCAAAACTGTCTTCGGTCTCTTAACACCTACTCTAAAATAAAACTAATCAAGATATCTCTGTAAAAGTCTTTGGAAATAATATATTTACAAAATAAACCCATAAATTTAAACCTGGCTCAATCCATTGTTCAGATTTTGTTGGCAAAAATAAGCAATTTTGGGTATTTTTAGGCTTAAAATGCCCAATTTTAGTGTAAAAACATAAAATGAATAATTGCACTACGCATCTTTCTCTTATTTATGTATGTAACCTACACCAAAAGTTTCAATTTAATATCTATAAATGTGAAAATGTTCCCTATTCACCTGTAGTGTCTTAAGGTGTTTTGTGACTTTTATTATTTATTTGCGCAGTTTTTCTTTTTTTTACATGAGGAGATTGTGCTTTATGAATACAGTGCATTGTATTGTGCAGTACAGAGTCCTTAAAGGATATCCTCTGATGTCCCTGCAGGTGACGAGTGCTCCCAGGATGAGAGTGGAGCAGTGTCCATTTTTGCCAGCCAGCTGGACGACTTCCTGGGGGGCGGGCCAGTGCAGTACAGGGAGGTGCAGAACTACGAGTCCAGAGCCTTCCAGGGCTACTTCAAGACGGGCATCAAGTATCAGGTAATATACGCAATACACAACACCAGTATACTGTATACTGGTGTCGTACTCCGAATGAAATGTGGCTACTCTCACAAGTGGGACTAACCATTCATAGTGTCTTGCCCAAGGACACAGTGACATTATGTGACGCCAGTAGCAGGGCCTGTAGGTTCAGGACTTCTTTCAACTTGACCTGCTGGATCCGAGCTCAAGTAAATCAATAGAAGCCATAAAACTAGTCCTTGTAGCCAAACATTTAGTCGCCAATATGTCTCTTTTTCTTTGACATTTCTGTGATACCTCCCCCTAGTGGCTCTGGGCGACTCCAGAAGGAACTCTACTGAATGCAAAGTAATACAAACTCCTCTGAAAGCCTGGTTCCAAAGATTTTTGTATTTTCAAATATTAGTATCATATTGATTCAATTAAAATGACTCAATCATTTAATTACTTCCAATTAAAATATATATGCAGGCCCAAAAAAATTCCAATCGGACTAATCAACAATGAGACTGTTCTATTTTCCCCTCACTGTGTTCTGCTTTTATCATGAATCTCTTTATCCATGTGCCAAAACCGTTTTCAAAATAAAAAATCCCCATGTCTTTAGGGCTGACTCCTGTTTTTGCCGACTCATGCAGTTTTATGTGTGTTTTTTCTGTTACTCACTCTGCTGGGACACTTACTAAACTCCTTTACCAGCTGTAGCTCTGACCAGGTGTTCTACTTTTTGTTGGGACAGCTATTTCACAGATTTGTTAGCAAGACAGCTGTCCTCCACATTTAGCCAAGCTCTAATGTCCACACTGCATTTGCATTTGTGAAGTCATGCCATCCTTTTGACCTATATATGGAGTTAATATTTTCTCTCAACGCTTGGACTTTGACACATTGTTGAGTTAATGAGTCTACAGTCCATGGAAATCCTCACTGTTTACTTCCTGGGGCGTGTCCTTCTGCTCCTACTGACCTACCGTCGCTACCATGGCAACCCGCGGCAGCCATTTTGAGAGCACCACATCGTACATCTGTTTCCCATCGCCATGCAGCCCACATCGGCGCAATCCTGGTTTTAGTTAAGAGATAATTATGCCCTAAGAACTTGTTTACGGGAAAAATTGGAGCAGCGCAAAAGCAGGCAGAGATGGAACGGTCTGCTCACAGTTTGGCCTGAAACAAGTCTTCCATATGAGATGGAGACAGGGAGAGTTGCCATGGAAAAGTTTATAGGCTTAGACCGAGAGGAATGGAATGAGCGCGGTTCCGGACAAAAAACAGTTTGTGCAGATGTTAAGAGAATTCCCCCTAACAACAGACAAAGACGTTAGAATAGAATAGAATAGAAAAGCCTTTATTCGTCCCTCAGTGGGGAAATTTCAGTGCCACATCACAATTAAGAG
>JAADKR020000006.1:10797298-10808602 GCA_011763505.2 Lythrypnus dalli
TGCAACTGGCCTTGAAGAAACAACAGGATAAATCAATGAGTTTGCTGACATACTGTATATCTGATTTTGGTCTTCCATTCATTCGAGTGTGCATTATGTGGAGAGAGGATTGGGCTTACCTGCTGTTAGTGTTTTAGCCTTTGAAAGCTGTTCCCTTTGTCGTTGCCTGTTTTGATCGCATATTTCTCCCATTTCTTGCATATTATGCACAGCGTTTCTTGTTGTGGAGGCTTCTTCTCTCTCACGCTCGAAATGCCTTTCCGCTTTCGCCATCGTTTTTTTATTGATAATTCATCGATAGCACGTGGGATGGAAGACGGTGTCTCCGGGAATGCCGTCAAACTCCAGAGCAATACAGTGTTTATAAAGTTCAGCTACTCTCCGACACTCACCAGTTAATACGAGCCGTTGTTATATAGGGTTTCTTTAAGTATTCCACCGTGTGATGGTAAAATCTCACATTTTCTCATGCCCCACAGAGCTAATGTGCATATAGCACCGCCACCGCTTATGTTGTCCTATTCTCGATTTATGAAGACTTTCTTCGTGCTTTCATTGTCGTCGGAGCTGCAGGATGATATCGCGGACGCCGCCATTGTACTGTGTACAATCAAGCGAGCGCTTTATTGGTGCTGCGCGGTCACGTGTCGAGCCACTTCTCACAACACAAATCGTATTGCGCTCTGGAGAAATTAGTTCCACATTAAATGCTTCGGTACAAAGAGTTGGCAGGAAATTTTGGGACAAACTTTTTTTTGGTAGCTTAGCATAACCCGTTATTGTTTATCAAGTGACGATCGTGTAGTTTCCTTTCTGTGGAGCGAGATTCGATTTCTGAAGGACTTTTCGGGGTTCACCTTACGGCCTAACATGAGTGGAAAGGCCAGAAAGGCCAGACAATTGTCCAATCAAAGAGGAGCACTTCTGATTGATTGAAATATCTAATTCACTCTTCATGGCAGCAGTCGGAAATAATGATTATAGCCTATTCATGACAAAAACCTCTATCAGTATTATTTATATTATTTTAAGTGCACAAAGAATAACCAAAATAAAGTATATTGCCTAGCTCTGTTTAACATGGTCCATATATTAAAAAAACAGCATTTTCTTTTAAATTTACTTTAATGAGGCCACATTAAAAACATGCTGCTCCAACCATATCCACTCTTAAAAATAAAAGTCATTGTGTGTGTTTTTTTTTTTTACATTCCATATAATTTTTACATACAAATCATTCAACAGCAATTCACTTCAAAAACGACTAAATAAAAGCTTAAAATTGTGAGAAAATCTGATTATAAATATAGTACCGTTTGTTTAGGGTGATGCCTCTGAGTGTCTGATCACAGGCGCTGGTGCAGGAGTGATGTGCATTTATGTCCAAAGACACGTTAATGACGTATAATCCATGGCCCACAGCCCTGTGTCCAGCCCAGGCTCTGGTCACTGCGGTGCAGGGCAGAGGCGCAGGTGCATCAGCTCGGTCTGTCTTTATTAGAATTGTTTTGTCTTTGACTTCAAACAAGTGACAGATTATTAAATGTGGGGAAATGGTCTTGTATCTAGGTTTTGGGCATATTTAAAATGGCAAATGATTTTAAAATTCTCTAGTTTGTCAACATTTACACCCACAAAACAAAAACAGAAAAAAATAGCAAAGGTTCACTTCATGATTTTCCTCATTTAGTTCCATTTCAGCCTTAACATTTCCATGTGCATTTGTTTAGACTGTCTTAGCAATAAATGTGTAACTGTCAGATAAAAGACCTCAGTTATTTTGAGATATATTGTGGCATTATGAATGGATATTGCATCACTTATACCTGTATATGGTGGAGATCTGCGGTGGTTAATTATAATGTTGTCATCTTTATAATTTTTCCCAGGATATCTACCAGTGGTGCGGCAGTGAGTGTAACCGTTTTGAGAGGCTGAAGGCGGCTGAGGTGGCCATTGGCATCCGGGACAACGAGAGGAACGGCAGAGCCAAGCTGCACCTGGTGGAGGAGGGGGAGGAGCCAGAAGCTTTTGGAAAGGTGGGGTCATCAAAACCTGTGGGAAATCAGCAATGTCCGTTAGATATATAGTTTCAGACTTATATCTCTAAAGTAATAAGAAAAGAACTAAACCCTAATGATTATTGTATCACACTGTATCAGGTAATAAACCATTGGGTGTATGCAGACAATCTGCCGACATGAAACATTTGACCATTGAAATGCTGCAGTCAGATGTAGATGCTAAATTCTAAGAATGTAGCATCCAAAGCTCAGTGCAGGATTGTGTTCCATTTCACGGTGATGGGTTAAACTCTATGGGAAACTGCTGACACAGTACTGCTCTTTGTCCAGAGCTGGTCCAGTGCCAACTTTGCTGAAAGTATTTACTTGACAACATGAGCAGAGAAGCTTTGAAGTGAAAAAAAAACATGAAACACAAAAAAGAATGAACTAAAACTAAACTAGATGTAAACATTAATTGAAAAAGATAAGGCTGAGTCTCAATTCTCTTTTGTACCCCTTCCCCTTCCCCTTAGCCCTCCGCCTCCTCCTTAAGGGGAAGGGGAGGGGTATCTCTAGCCCTTTGAATTGAGACACCCCTTTGCCTTCATGTGTGTGTCTGAAAAAAAGCATGAATGAAGTGTGAGGCTCTGTTTACAAACACACATGTTCCAGAGTTTACAAAACAAAAGAAAGGAGGCTATACCCTACAGATTTATGATCAGAGATATTAATGAGATTATCCTTTGTCCTGATTTATGTTGTTCTGACTTATCATATTGTTCATTTATGTATTTTTTCATTAGTAAAAAAGAATCAAACTAAAGATATTTTATAAAGTAGAATCACATGCATTTCTTATCATTAATTTCTCCTCTTTGAGGTATAAAAATATCTTGATTGTAATTTTCAGAGCTTTCAAAGTTTTTTTAAAAAAAATAAATAAATTGAAAAATAGCAATAGCAAAAATGTCATTACAATTTACATGCAAACATTGAATGGTCCAAGCAGCAGAATTATCACTCACTATACAAAAATAAATATAATAGTAAATAAAATAGTACATAAATAAACAAGAGGGTCTCCCTTCAATATACAGAAACAATCGATCCATTAGTTTATACTTATATTATATATATATATATATATATATGATTGACATACATTATGCAAAAAACAGAATGTGCAAAGTAAGTCTTTATTATGATTACTCAACTTGTTTTGGGGGGGATAGAGAGCTCAGAATCAGGCCAGGAATTAGTCAACAACAAACCCTTGAAGGAAAAAAAAACATGGATTTGAACAAAATAATTAATTTAAAATATTAAAATGTGCTGTCCACTTTAAGAGCAGATATTGTCCCCTGTGTCTCAAACAAATAGCAGTTTTTGAAATGAGAAGTTTAGGAATGCCTGCTTTGTATTTATAATTGAAAAAGGGATTGTGGGAAATACACCTGGTCGAGTCTGCACGAGTCTCCTCTGATGCATGCTTGGTAAAGTGGGCGGAGCGAGTCCTTCATCCGGGGAATTCCAGCGGACTTGCTGAAAAGTGGACTTAGAATTGGAACAGGACTTGGGCCGCGCGTGATGACGTTTCACGAGTCCACGAGCCCACAAGTCCGCAAATTGAGAAACGGCCCTGGTCTTTTGTGCACAATGCTACTTCACTCAGTGGTGGCATTTGGGATTTTTTATATATCAATAGTCACACTTCTCTCCCTGGATAAGGTGTTTGTATTCTAGGCTCTGGGCTCTAAAAGAAGCATTGCTCCTGCCTCTCCTGATGATGAGAAGGTTGAAGCATCCAACAAGAAGAAGTGCGCCCTCTACATGGTGAGGATGACAAATTATAAATCAATAACTATGCTTGATTTATCAATGTGCAATTCCCTTTTTAGGCCTTTTAGTCCAGAATCACTCGAGAATCGCTGTTATAAAATTAAGAGAACAAACTACATTTGTGTCTAAAGTGATAGAAAAAAAGGAGAATAATTGTTGTAATAGTGTTATTTGATATTTGCTTTGTATTGTTAGATCTCAGACGCCTCAGGCTCGATGAAAGTGTCCGTGGTTGCCCCCTCCAGCCCATTCAAGCAGGCCATGCTGTCTCCTGAGGAGTGCTACATTCTGGACAACGGAACGGACAGGAACATCTTTGTGTGGAAAGGTCACAACCTTCTCCCTTCTACTCATTTACTTCAATGACGTACATTTCTACCTGCATTATGCATAGTAATAATATTACGACAATGCTGCTTTAAAAGTCATTGTCACTCAGAACTATTAAAGAAGGGATATTATGCTTTTAATTCTTATTCAATTCAGTTCACTTTATTGTAGGTTCACATGGAAAGCACATACAGAGAACCATTCTTGGTGGGATATTTTCTCACCTTGTGCTGCAAAATGAATTCCCGAGACAAACTAAAAAATACATCCTGAATGAGTCCAATCTTCAACGTTTGGCTCTTAATACCTGGGAGTTATTATCATGAATAGGTGGGTTTCACATTTTACATGAGCACTTTTATTTCTACAAATTAACAACACAGCTGCTAAAGACAAAAACAAGTACTCTTTTTATTTTTTTAACTAAATATTGTATTGCTTTTGTTGGGTTTTGAGACTAGTTGTAATTGGCCACTATGTGTCACTTGATCCAGCTGCAAATATCCCACAAAAATCCCTCCTCTTTCTGAGTGACTTAATCTGGAGTCTTCCCAGATTTATATGGCACTGTAATATCAATCTGGTTTTGCCAGGTTACACTTCTTATGGAAAAAGGGGCAACAAATGACCATCTAATGGCCAGTAGAGGGAAGCAAAGTTTAAATTATTTAAAACAATACATAGTTGTCTAAAATCTTCTACAACAGAGTAACACTCCTGTACTGTGAGGTTTGTTAGAACTTTATTTTTCAACTTTACAACAAGGATTCAGGATATAGACAGTGCTTGAATCTTCCATGGTCTTGAAAAGCAGTAACAGTTTTGTATGTTTTGGATCAGGTCCCAAAGCAAACACGTCGGAGCGTAAAGCTGCCATGTCGGCTGGACAGCAGTTCATCAAAGACAAAGGCTACTCCAGCACAACACAGGTAACACCACCAGCAGCATTGAGCCAATGTCACTGCACCAGGTTTAATGGGGAACTCTTTCATTTCTCTCATTAAGTTTATTTAGGTGGTTTTCTTTGACTGCATGTGGCACAGTATAAAGTATAAGGGATATGCAAATAATCACTTGTGATCTTGTAATCATGATTATCACAACAACCAACACATTCTAAAAGGATATAATTGAGGAAAAGCATGATTTTATTTATTCATTTATTTGTTTTTAAAGAATGTATTGTTCCATATATTATACACAATATAAATATGGATATAATATGGCAAAGTGGTCAACTGATATATTGCCAAGATCGACTATCACTAATCACAAATTGCAACCCAAATAAGAAGGTACATTTTTAATCTGTGAAATTCAGTTTTTTTCCCCCACAAATTAATGATATTAAGTAAAGCCTATAAAGCTGAAAATGTGATCATAACTATTCAGACAGACTTTAACATACTCAAGAAATCCGTTTGTGTAGACTCTCAGTTGTCCAGGTAGTCTTTTCTAAATGTTTTTGTAAGTAGAAACCCACTGAAAATAAATCCGAAACACATTTTTTTTATCCTGACCCACCAGTTGAGAACCATCTAAATTCATAAATGTATTTCTGCATTATACTACAATAATAAATTGTATTCATGCTTTTTTTGTATCTAACTTCACACTAGAATCTTTAGGAAATATTTTGGACACATTTGTCCTTTTTGTCAAATTTTGTCTTATGTCCTCTTTTGGAACTCTGTTCTTTTGCACACTGCACAAAACGATAAACTAATGCTGCGTTCCAATCTCAAACCTGTATATCTCAAATTGAACACCCTTCCAACCTGGAATTACCACTTTGATACTTGGGTAAAGTCTCTGATCTCCAAGTTAGAAAGAAAACACAGCATGCATTACAAGTTTATACAAATACCCAGATTCAATATTTCTACATGTCCTGTGTTTTCCTAATGTAGTCCCAGTGTCCTAGTTATAAAATGCACTGTTTACGCTGTGATGATAATGTTGGTAACGTCCACTGTGGGTTACTTACAAAATTTCACAATATTGATTGCTAAACATATTTATTTCATGACAAGTATAACCCCACTGTTGTTGAAGTGTCTGTCTTCTCGTCCTGTGGTCCAGATCCAAGTGCTGCCGGCCGGAGCGGAGACCACTTTGTTCAAGCAGTTCTTCATTGACTGGTTGGACAGGGACCAGACCACTGGCCCGTCCAAGGCCTACACCATCGGCAGCATCGCCAAAATCAAGCAGGAACCGTTCGACGCCTCCACGCTGCACTCCAACAAGGCCATGGCGGCGCATCACGGCATGGTGGACGACGGCAAGGGCAAAGTGCAGGTCAGGGGCGCAGTGGTCAGCAGGGTCACATGTGCAGGAATGGGCAACATTTATTTAAAAACAGAAGGACGAAAGTAATAATAATAAGTTTGGTATCATTCACAGTATAAAAAAATAACAGAAAACCGCTAGCCTGGTTAACACCTGACTCAATCACAAGTGAGATTCAGTCTGGAGAATAGGCTAAATCAACGACCGTCCAGAGCCGTTTATTGGACGATACGAGTGTCTGTCATAAGCGTCTGTACGCAGCTCTTGTTCCAGGCGACTGGGATGATGTTCCCAATTGAAAATGACGAGACCCGACCTAATAAACTTGTGTGTAAATACAACTATAACAGGAGCTAATACGATATTATGTGGATATTTACCCGTAATTCCAAGTTTTAATGGCATTTTTCTCAGTAGGAAGGTGGAAGTTTCCCAGTTGCCCTCAACGCACCATTAGCCAATCGTATCAGTTTTCCCTAATGATGATTGCAGCGCGACGAAAATTAGACGAGGAAGAACGGCTAATTATTTTTATTATTTTTAAAACACAGTGTAAAGCTCTATAGAAAGAGAGCTTCACTTCTGCTGCATCTTAGATATGGAAGCATAAAATAAAAAAAAAAACTACAAGCTTAGAGAGTACAATCCCAGATCCCAGAAAACTGTTTATTTCGTTGTCCGACTCTCCAGACGCTTCTCAGAGAGAAATGAAATTCAGCGCGAGGAGCAGTATGGGTGTGCCCAGGCTAGAAAACCGCAACAATAGCAGCAACATTTTTTTAAAGTAATTGTACAACAAGAAGTAAATTATTGTTAAAAAAAAAACCCAATAAAATCACATGCATAAACTGACACAAAAGCACACCGTTTGGTGACCTGGCAACAGGTCACCAAATGATCTTGCTTCTTTTAATGCACAGACCAGGACTCCCACACGTTCACTTTTTAAATACACACACACAAACACTTTCATATATTCAAGACAGGACTATGCCGTTCCCCCTTATCCCATCCCCACTGTAGATTATTGACATTAATATGAGAAAAATGTCCAAAAGATTGCCAATATTTTCTGCGACAAAATCTGAACATTGGATTGAGCCAGGTTTAAAATGTATGGGTTTATTTTGTAGATGTTTGGTTACAATGACATTTCAGAGGGGATTTTGGTGATCTTTTTCAGTTTTAAAATAAGCTATGTATTGTGGAAAAAATTGTAATAAATAAAAAATGTCTGAAAAATCAGGCTATGAATTAAATATTAAACAATCACTCTGGAAAAACCTTCAAAATATTGTTAAGTACTGTATATGACTGGAAAGTTTGAAGTCTGTAGGCGCTACTAAAGTGCAGATATTGTAGACACAATGTGAAAAAAATCCATTTTGAGAAATATAGCCCATGAAATTACAATTGCTCATACAAATCTACGGAGAAACATTGAATCAGAAAAAAATTAAACATGTTATTGTGAAGATGATGTATTTTTGTGTATAGTAGGTGAAAGTCTATATATATATATATATATATATATATATATGTATATATATATATAAAGTCTATATATAAGTCTAAAGAGACCAAAACCTGAAAATATTTTTTTTTTAAAAGAGTTTTGCCTGCAGTGTCTCCCCTTAAACGCCTTGCAAACAATGAACGAGGGAACACATAACTTTTAAATTATTAATTGTGTTCTGAAATCATTCTTAAAGGGATGAGATTATAAACACATTTCATAAGTTATAATTTACAATACATTAAAGGACAAAACCAATTTTTTTCCAATACTAGAAAATAATATAAAGTAATCAGTACTTTGCAGGTGAAATAAAAGATTTAGAAGACTTAAATATATAAACGACATAAGCAGTTTGAAGAGTGGGAGATGATAAAGATGATTTTGTGAATGTGTTGGTCAGATCTGGCGAGTTGAGGGCGGGGCCAGTGTCGCTGTGGACCCGGCGTCTTACGGACACTTCTACGGCGGAGACTGTTACCTCATCCTCTACAGCTACAGACCAGGGGGCCGCGAGCGCCACCTCATCTACACCTGGTAAGACTCTGCTCATCTACACCTGGTGAGACTCTGCTCATCTACACCTGGTGAGACTCTGCTCATCTACACCTGGTGAGACTCTGCTCATCTACACCTGGTGAGACTCTGCTTTGTCCCAAACAGCCAAAGTTTAAGTCATGGATGTTCTGTTTTCCTCCAGGCAAGGTCTGAAGTGCACTCAGGACGAGCTGGCAGCCTCAGCCTTCCTCACAGTGAAGCTGGACGACTCCATGGGAGGAGCGCCCGTCCAGGTACTCACTCTGCACATTCATAATGTTATTGAATATTGCACTAAAATGTTATTGTGATGTTTTTATAAAACATTGTAACACATGATGGTCAAACTAAGAGGTCAAAAATGAACATGAACAAAGCTAAAATGATACCTTACTTTTTGCACATTTTTAAATAATCCTACATTTTTGCGTAAAAAAACCTGTAAATCTAAATCAAGTAGAAGGCCTCAGGGTTTTGGTGATATTTTATTGCTTCTTTCAACAGGGATATAGTGTCGCCTAATATTGCAATAATAATCATTTGGTGATATATGGCTGTACAGCTGAGCAGCAGTTGGGTTTTAATGCAGGTTGAATCAGATGTGTTACAAAAATATTGACACTTCTGGGATTATCGATTTGAATCTAGATTTTGCTTTTTTCCGTTTTGACGTCTTTGTCACAAACCTCTCTGGGATGCGGAGCTGAGAGTAAAGCTTTCTCATTGACTGAACTCTGCCTCCCTGAGAGGTTTGTCAAAAGCAAAAAAAAACATTTCAAAAGACAAATCCAGAACCCCCCCCCCCCCCAAAATTAAAATTAATTATATATACATTTACACTATTGAATGAGAAGGCGTGTCCAAACATTTGGCCTGCACTGTATTTAAAAGAAGATTTAGGGCCTTTTTTGTGTAGGTGCGTGTGACCCAGGGCCAGGAGCCGCCTCACCTCATGAGCGTGTTCGGAGGGAAGCCCATGATCATCCACAGTGGAGGGACGTCCCGTAAAGGAGGCCAGAGCCAGGCGGCCAGCACCCGCCTCTTCCACATCCGCCAGAGCTCGTCTGGAGCCACCCGCGCTGTTGAGGTCAGTACACCTTCTTTGTAACTTGTGCTGATGTCTGGACTATCTGGAGGATAACTTGTACTTCTGCTGCAGGTGGAGGCCACAGCGTCCAACCTGAACACCAATGACGTGTTTGTGCTGAAGGGCCCCAGTGGCCTGTTCGTGTGGAGAGGTGCAGGAGCCAGTGACGAGGAGATGGACGCAGCCAAACACGTGGTGGGCTTCCTGGGGGGCAGCCCTTCTGCTGTGAGCGAGGGCCGCGAGCCAGGTCAGTGCAGGAGGCTCAACTCTTACTGTAGTCTCTTTGGTTACAGTGCCATCTAGTAGGGAAAAAGTATAGAAATTAAACACATTTTGAAGTTGAAAAAAATGACTCAAAGCAGTATCAAGTTGATTGACAGTCTTGCTGGTACATCTGTTTTATAACGAAAAAAAAAAATCAGACCTTAACAGATGGTTTCTACTGTATTTTTAAGCATGTTATTCATGGCTTATTAACATGGAAGTTGATAACGCTATATTAAGCAGTGTTAGGGGCGACAGTGGTGCAAATGGTAGAGCAGGTTGTCTTATAATCGAAAGGTTGGCGGTTCGAACCCCACTCCTGCAGGTGCACACTGTCGTTGTGTCCTTGGGCAAGACACTTCACCCTCATTGCCTCCAGTGTCTGTGTACATTGGGGTGAGTGGTTGCTTGATGTAAAGCGCTTTGAGTGCCTACTGTTAGTAGAAAAGTGCTATATAAATTGAAGCCATTTACCATTTATTAACATATTTACGGGAATATCATTCATCATGCTTAATACCTTCTTATTCCTTAATTGGCACCCCTTAATATAAAATGTTACCTAATGTAGTGTGATTAAAGGGGCCTCACCTCTTTTTTTTCCTTGTACAAAAGTGAAATTCATACTGCCCCCCTTTGAAAGACCACTGCAGTCTGCCTCTTAATACTGTTAAATGTTAAAGGAGACGTGTGTTATTCTCTCATCACAAAACATGGATGGAGTAGAAGTTTCTACCATTTCTACCTCTACTGCTTCGACTTGAACTTCTTGGGTGTATTTCGCTATAGATTGTTTACTATTGATTTTTTATGATTGTGCCTGTAGAGGGAGCCCCAGGCCAAATGTTACTGAACTGCTGTCTGCTCCTTAGGTGAGTTCTGGTCATCTCTGGGGGGAAAGAAGGACTACCAGACGTCGAAGAGCCTGCGGAACGTGGTGAACCCTCCGCGACTGTTCGGCTGCTCCAACAAGACGGGCCGCCTCGCTGTCAGTTACCACCACCAGCATCTGTGCCGCCCTCAACATGACAATAACATGTTCCCCTTTTCCATTCCCTCAGGTTGAAGAAGTACCAGGCGAGTTCACTCAGAGCGACCTGGCCATGGACGACGTCATGCTGCTGGACACTTGGGATCAGGTAACAACACACTACTTTGTGGGAGTCCATTGAGACACCGCCATTGTGTTTTGGTGTCAACTGATGAAAAAACGAACACGTATTTTGCAAGAAATGCAATTGCAAAATTGCAGGACAGGACGATGAGTAAGAAATTAGTTTTGTGTAAGGCTCCAAAGTATTAATGCTAAGGCTTATTTGCCACATAGACAACGAGCCAGCTCAGAGAACTCTATTGTACTTCCTGCTTCAGAGGAGAGCAGACGCATTTCTTCGAGCTCCGCTTCCTTGCTTATCTTTTACCTTTTTAATCATTTT
>JAADKR020000006.1:10888094-10901575 GCA_011763505.2 Lythrypnus dalli
TATATATATATATAAATGCGTTTTCAAAGTTAGTGTAAAAACTGTTCCCTATAAAATATGAAAGGTTTTTTTTTTTTATTCACTGGTGTGTTTGAATGATTTTTTTTACATCGAATTTTAAACCACTGAGTTTTACACTGAATTTGAAAACAGTTTTTTACACTAACCTTGAAAAAACCAAACCTTTTCAATTATATATGGATTTTTGACATACGATGATTTTTTTTTACATCTGTTCTTTTTCCACACAGAATTTATATAAAACAACACTAGCAGCTATTTTTCATTGAACGTTTTTTGGCAATACGAGGTTGAAAAAGTAATTCGGTTCACATGATTCAAATGGGGTAAATGTATTTTACATACATTTTAATGTATAAAAGTGTGGTGATAATAAAAACACAAATTAACCTTCATAGTTTTTACTTTACTTACAGTTTTGCAATCATAGAGACACTGGTTAGGAGAGAGTTTGCGCTATGGCGTCGCAAAAGCAGGTGCAATTGAGTTCATTTCTTAGATTTGTGCCACTAACAATTTGAACTGTTTCTAATGATGAATCGCAACATGCTATAAAACCACTTCTGGCATTTTTAAGCACTTGCATATTAGAGTGTCTTAGATGCCTGGTTCCACCCATTACGCTTTCTTGGTTTTTTCGCCCCATTGTTTTTTTTTTTTTTTTTTGCAGACTCAGCTCCCATCACACTTTTAATTGGCCCGTGGCAGTGTTCTGACAGTCCATCGACCGGCGGCCCTCATTAAACACCTATTCGGCTTCCATTTCAGATCCAACCTGCACCTAACTACTCCCAACCAGCGCCCAAGCCCTGATTGAGAACTGTGATGATTAGGACAAAGTGGAAATCCAATGGACGCCTGCTTCAGTCCTGCGATCCATGCAGAAAAAAAAGCCCTTATCCGCTCGATTGTGAAAGGAGAGGGTTTTTTTTTTTTAAAGAGCCAAGAAAAGCTGTCTGTGAGCTTTTATCCCCAAAGCAGGATAACAGGCAGCGTTTGGGGAATATCCGCGCCTGCCAATTGCCGTAATGGCCCCTAATTCCAAATTAATTCAGCCTAAATGGAGTGTCAGAGGGAGATTGATTTGTCAGAGTGCGGGTCTTGATGAGGGCGTGTGTGGGGGCGGAGGGTGGAGGGGGTGTGGAGCTTTCTCCTATAGCCCCGGGACAGGAGGCTCTGGCTGGGCAGGAGGGCTGACAGGTAAAGGAGACGGCTGGTCACTGGGGGGAGCCGCTCGTGTTCGCAGAGAGGCACACTGGATATGGGGCAATGATCAGCACAAAACGACAATAGGGACGGAGCAAAGAGGGCCCCACCGGGAGGGAAGTATATTGGAATGGATAATGGAGTAATGACCAGCCAACTTATGCGTCACTACAGGCAGTGATCAGGGTCAGTTCTCTTGCCATTGTCTGAAATATTCAGTTGTACAGGGTTCAGGCACAAAACTCACTGTCCAGATCCTAATTAGCAGCAGTTATAATGGAGAGACACGCATTTGCTTAAACTATAAAGCCATAACTGCACAAGATGGAACAGAACCTTCATTATGATTAGATCACTGATGGTTTACAGACGAATAGTCCATCAAAGCATATATCTCAAATTAGATTTTGAAAAAAACAGCTTTGGCAGCTGAATTTAACAAAAATCAATGTATTAATCTTAATGGATTTATTGGTTAGTCTGAAAGCAGATATTCCCAAAGTGACCACCATAGAATCAACATTCCTCTGTGCAACACGACTAAACATGTTATGCACTCAAAAAGAAACAGTTAAGAAGTCTTTATTTTACATGGCTAATCGGATAAAAAGTCAACGTGCTTTGGCCTTTGAACTCTTCCTTTTTTGAGTGTCTTTGTTTTGTTTTGTTTTTTCACTTTTTCGCTTTCTCATCTAAAAAGCACAACATGTTTAGTAGTGTTGCATAAAGGAATTTTGATTCTCGGGTGGTCACTTTGGGAATATCTGCTTTCAGACTAACCTATAAATCCATTAAGATTAATATTAGTTGTGTTTAGCTACAAAGCATGATTCCTGCACAATATCACTGTCACATAATAATACTGTATTATAATGTAAATTGTAAGAGATCTACATCCCTTTCAACAACATTAGTGCCATGTGCACATGTTTCTTCATCCACTCTTCAGAAACTTTACACCTTAAATGAAACCTAAGAATTTTACCTTTCTGATTATAAAAAAAAAACATGTTGTCACACAACAATCACAGGCTGACGCATGATGCAGTTTGTAGAATAATGTGCAAATAAAGAAGCAATGGTCCTACGGTAAATGCATACAAAACACCTAAAAAGAGCTAAAAAAAATGGCAAAAAAGATTTTTTCATCATTTCTTGTTTGCTACTTAGAAATGCAAGTTTCATTACAGTGTGTACAGGGTGTGTTTCAGTCCTCACCTGTACATATACAGTACTTATACATATGGATCATATATTCATATTCACAAAAATGTAAGGATTAAAAAAAAAGAAATTCATTTTTTCTGTGTATTCCAAGGTTATTATTTTTTTTAATGTTTTACTTTTATACATGCATAAAAAAATAAACAAATAAATCATATACACTCCAAAAGGTTCAATAATGGCAAATAATTTAATTTTGTGAGATCAAGATTAATTCTACAAGCAAATAGTTATATATTAAATATTGTTTAAGTATTGTAACTCTGTTGTAAGGCTTTTGGGGTATTTCCAAAGTGGTGCACTAAAATTCACTAAAATAAAAAAATTAGGCGCACCGGTGCAACCGAAATGTTAGTCTGGTTGTACTGACAGTGTAGATAACAATGAATAGCTTTTTCCAAGTCCTCGAACAGGGCAGGTTTGTTTATGTCCTTAACGGCAATACTTGACTTTGCCTGCTTCCTTTTTTGCCGCCACCGCTGCCTGTTGGAGTCCTATCTACAAAGACATATCCTGAGCCCCAGAGCCCTCTCCCTCCTCTGCTCAGATCAGAGGCCCGGTGCAGCCCATCTGCTGTGGCTGAGCCGGGGCCGCTGCTCTCCAACTCCACAACAAGCCCGCGCATTAACATGCTTTCCCGGCCTGTGTTTGAAGTTCCCAAATTGATTCGAGGCCTCCATGAAAGTTCTCCGAGCGTCCCACGTCCCGGCGCTCGCGGAAACAGCCTTATTAATAGCCCTGTTCAGAGTTAATTAGCTGTGGAAAAGGGGCCAGCGGCAGAGGCGTCGGCCCCCACAGGACTTTGCTATCCCGGCTGATTCCCGAGCTATAGGCTAATTATTTCCCCAGTAGCCTTACTTACTGGCCACTCCGCGTCCTCTGGGCCCAGGCACCCCACTTTTTCCCCTGCTGCTTTGGAACTTTGTGATCCCGGACATTTTTCCCCCCCCCTCCGAGCTCGCTGTTTGAAGTTTGAGAATTTGAACTCTTTCAAATACGCCATTAACGCTATTGCTTAAAGTATTGGACACACTCCTGAGTATTCCAATGGTATTGCGTTGGAAGTCATTAATTTCTGTCAATATATGGGGGGGCTAACCTTATTACCCTTGCGGTTTATTTACTGGGGTTTTGATTATTTATTTACGGGCTGGGGCCTGTATGCAAAGCTGTTTATCATGCAGAGTGTTGTGGAAAGGGCAGAGACTAAAATGGGATGAGCTGTTAGAATATATTACATTATGGACACTTTGTGAACTTCACTGGGAATGGAGATGGAAGAAAGAAGAGATAATTCTAGAAAGATCTACAGGTTGGTAGGCAACTTTGCAAAATTAGCCAACAAATTTAAAATAGAATCCATCGTTTGAATATTTTACCTGTAATAATTGAAAATTCCCTATGAGGTTTGAGAATTGAGTTGTCGAACTCGAAAGGAAGGTTGCAGCAAGTCCAATTTAATGCTCTTCAGTGTCACAAATGAAAAAGATTTACACATTTATACTTTTTAAAGACTTTCAAAATAGTCTCCCAAACAGTGAAGGCAACTTGAAAAAAAATTAAGACGACATCTTGACGTTCATGGGGCAAACACATTGTTGTTGTTTAGTGCACAAGAGTTGATGGCCGAGGGCTGGAGAAAGACCAAACAGTTGTCCAATCAAAGAGGAGCGCTTCTGGCTGGTTCAATTATTTAATTTGTGTTTCATGACAGCAAAAATGAATATTAATAATAGCTTATTAATAAAAAAATAAACTTGACAAACCATCAATATTATTGAAATACACAGAGTTGCAAATAAAATGCAGTATATTTTCCTAGTCCTGTTTTACATGGTCCCTATTAAAAACAGCTTTTTCTTTTAAATTTACTTTTCAATGAGGCCACTTTAAAAACATCCAATTACAGCCATATCCACCAAAGATTTACCGAAGTCCTTTTTTTTTTTTTACATTCTACATAATTTTAACAAACAAGGCCTTCAACAGCAGTTCACCTGAAAAAAGGACTAAATAATAGCTTGTGAAATTATGAAAATAAAACACAGTTGCCATGCGGCGGGTCGTGCATTACTGAAAAGGAATCCAGATGTTGTTGTCTTGTCTCTGAGGTCATTATATTTTCCTATTATGGCCAGTGTAAACTTGCCCCGCACCACGCCTCAGTCCACCTCTTTTGTTTAGAGTGACGCCCCCTAGTGTCTGGTTGCAGGCACAGGGGTAATGTTAATTTGTTTATCTGACATATTGTTTTTTGTTTGTGGATTCAACTTACTTTTGTAGTTTTTTTGTTTTTTGCTTTTAGTTCTATTTTATCTTGTACTTCTGCATCGGTCCCAGTTGATCTCTCATGCCATAAATTAGCACGTGTCAGTTAAGTGTGAACTATTTATAATGCAAACAGTTCATTTTAATCATCGCCCTTGTTTATACATTTTTTAAGTCTCGGTGATCCAGGATGATGCTTAGGTTTGAAGATGCCAAAAGACTTTTCTGACTCTTTGGGAATTACTCAAGGTTCAGGGCTCTTTAGTCCTGCTCCGAGAGTCAACATTAGCAGCAGATTGTGAGAATACCTGCATGAGTCAGCAGTAGAGGTGAGCCAGCGGTCAACCATTGGTACCTGCTTTTTCATTTTAGATAATTCATACAAAGATTGAACAGTTGATCTTGCACCCAATATGGGTGTCAATACAGGCGATATTTGTCAAGAGTGAAGTGGATTTGATCATTTTCACCTATTTAACCCAATGCCACGTTAACATTTCAGATGAATGGTTCTTTAAACATCTCGATTGTGAAAAGAAACAGATCTTATTTTCATTAATCTTTACACCGATTTACTCTGATCAAACTTTGCACAGCAGCAGAGCAGGCGACACAAGTGAAAGTCTTCTGCACTAAACATGATTTGCTAAACACACTGTAGCAAGCCTGGTCTCAAAATAAGGACATTAATCTTGTTTTGGGGTAAAAAAAAAAGGCTTGTTTTAAGTGACATTAGCTGCCAGTGCAGTAAGACTTTTGCTCTTACCAAGATTTCTGAAAACAAGAGAAATGTTGAAAATGCTCAAAATCTTGTGTTAAGCTATAATACAAGTAGTTTCTTGTCTTGTAAATATTGTAAATATTACTCATTAAAATTTAGCCTCAGACTAAAATGTGCACAATACTAGTGCATTAGGGTGCATAAAGTAACAACAGAACCGTAGAATAGATAAAGATACTTGGTTTAAGATAGTTTTAATTAAGAATTAAGAAAGCATTATTAAAGACACAAATAACCTTCAGACTAAAATCTTAAAAAGAGAAACGGTCTTACTATCCACTGGTTTTGGCATCTACAGTCGGATATATTTTGATTTAGTATAAAATCTGCTTAAAATAAGAACAAATGTCTTGAATCAAGGAAAATAACCTTCATGAGAACTAATCTTAAGTATTTTTAATTGTTTTAAGTCAGTTCCACTTGTCATTTGTAGACTTTTTATAACTTGTGGTGCAAAATTGTTTTCAGAGACATGTTTATATAGTGTAGAAATAAGTCCAACTTAAACTTTTGGATAATTTTAATAAACGGTGTGCATATCAGCGATCAGGTCTTACATGGCTGGAATCATAAAAAGAAAACAAACTAAAAAAGAGCCGGTCTTTTGAATAGCTCTTTGAAAGGTACGGGTCCCATAGACTTGGCTCCCTTTATGTCATTTATTTGTCGCACCTTCATCTTACCCTTAACTTCAGCACTTTTACTCATGTGATGATTTCCAAGAGATAATCCCTGTTTATTTCACCATGGTTCCATTGCAAATCCACGCTAAAAGCGGGGGCAGACGGGGCGGCCCTCGCTGTGAGCTGTTTTCGAGTCTGAGGCAGAATGTCCCATGGGGATGAGAGATATGGCAGAGACTTCAGAGACTTGTGAGCAGGTAAACTGTCACTACTACAGCCCACTACAGAGGCAAGGGCTCGCCTGAGCTGCGTTTGTTTTCAGGGCGTAACATTTCTGCACAGCCCCGAAAATAGAGTCCAGGCACTCGGCACAGGTTTAGCTCACAGGGATGTATATGAGGAATGCACGGAAAGGTCGCTTCACATTCTACAGTGGATCTCAGGGATAAATACAATGCAAAGATGCAGCATAATGTGAGTTGAATCAGAAAGTCTAACAAACATGGCCCTGTCTGTTTGGATGGGATTACTCCGCTGCTAAAGGGACAAACAAGATTCCCAGATTATGAGCTGCGGATTTTTACAGCTAATCGCTGGATTTGTTATGGGAAACGCTGGAGTAAATCCACTCAGTGCAGCTTCCCTTGAGCAGTCAATATGTGGGAGGGCAAAGAAAAAAAAAAGAAAACATTTCCAAGAAAACATGAATAAGCATCCCATACTAGACAAGACTTAGCAAACATCTATTTCCAAATACACACTGTTCAAGAAGGGGTGCCTTCTGATACAACAATAACAAATGACTATATTGATTATATTGACTATATATATTGACTATATTTATTGTCAAACTATCGGCATACGGCATTTCCAAGATAAGTTCTTGGTTTCTGAGGTTGACATTGTGGTGTTCATAAAGACTCAGAAGGTCCCCATGAGTATCCTAAGGCCGAGGAGCCAAATGTGTCCTATCTAGCCTTTCCATTGGTAACCAAGTGGGACAATGGCTTGGCAGGTTTTAACTATATTGTAATCTCTGAATTAATTTAGTAAAAACACCACCGGCTTTACACAAGAAAATGTTTAACTTTTTAGCCCACATAGAATCCACACCTTTGAATGCAAACACAAGTTTGCATCACTGAGTGGATAAGAGACTTCACCAGTAGCTAAAAAGGTCATTTATTACAGACATACGTAAATATTGAATAGATTTTATGTAAACAGTTCATTTCATTTCCAATTGGAAATCAGCTTGGGTCAGAACCAGTACATTTCCATCACACCCAAACAACAAGTGTAAACCCAGTCCTTTTGGCCCATAAATTGTTACTATAGTTTACCTTCTGTCAGTTTGTAACCCATATCGTCCAGATGCGGCCAGATGCACTTCATCCAGTGTGAGACCAACCTTCCCACTGAGTCACATCCAGGTGAACAAGACCTTGAAGAAGAGGGGGTTTGGTGAGGGAAAAGCTCCTCTCTACAAGGACCCACCATAGAAAAGTGGCATGCTACTACAACTCAAAAAATTTCAGTCGCTTCACGGCTTTGACAGCAAGTGATGCAGGGCACAACAAACCGAGAGGAGTTCCACACAGAGCCACGCCACAAACACATGCTGCGGCCGATAATGATGCACATGTTACTCACTTGCTCTCTATAGCAAGGAAACCGGAGCACTGTGCTACTCAAGTTAGTCTTGTATAGGCCAATATCACAACACGCGTTGCCTCTTGTTACCTCTTCTTACCCTATTGGCTGTGTAGGGGTGCTTTAGGCCTTCCCATTACACATTCTTTCTGGAAATATGACTTTGGCTTTGGCCAAAATGTATATTGTCAATGACATAAATGTAAATGTATAACTATCAATTTTTCTTAATATTTCCTTTAATATATGTGTTTTGACAATGAACTTGGAATGGAAATGAATTGCACTTTTTAAAATGTCCCAAACCATGACCAGCACAGCCCCCGTGACAAGTTCAAAACTCCAATGTGGACTTTGTGGCTTAAGGTTTGCCCAAACCTGATTTATAAGCTTGTTTCACATCTTTCAGCTTTCACTCGGCTAATTGTTTTTTTCATTGGTGCTGCTATTTTCGGTGTTCTGTCCAGCTGACTGTCTGAGTCTGAGTTGAAAGTGCTACCACTTAAGACATTTCTTGCATGAAGATGAGCTGCATTCACAATTTCTCAAATTCTCTACCTACATTTAAAGTTTTGCATACGTTTACATGGCAAAAGAACAGTCGCAAATATGGTTAGCAATTTTTATTGAAATGTCACTCTTTAGCTTCAAAATTTATGTCAAAACTTCTACTTTTGAAGTCTATTTTCAAAATGTAGCTATTTAACATTGTTTTATATTATTGTATCGGTTGTTACCTGTTAATATTTAATAATTAGGCAGCCTAATACAGCTCGACTCGAAGCTGGCATACGTAGTAATACTTTGCAGCTCCACACAACATCCAGCTTGTTTTGACTGGACATCTGGTTTATGATCATTGGAAGAAAACACAATGGGATTAAATGGATTTCACTCTACTTCACGAATAAAGAATAGCTACAGCCCCTTAAAGAAGGCACTCATTGTTTGTGAAAAAACTGAAACGGTAAAAGGTTGACCAAACCGAATTCATGAGACCCATGCACACTGTTACACCACAATGTGGGAAGCAAACGTCCTTAAAACCCAACAGTCTTTATTTCATCTCTATTCAAAACTAAATCATCTCATTTTCTCTCTTTTCATTCATTCTCTTACTCTTTTCGCCTTTTGCCCGACCCGGTGCACATCTTAATCCTCTTACCTCACGGCTCCATTACCCGGGTCTAGCCAGTTCTGCATATACACACTCCCCAAAGGAAGACCCCTCTTTCTCATTTTCAATCAGGGTGCTAAATCTTAAAGAGGTCCAATTTTATGGGGGCAACTGGGCTTTTCTTTGCAGCGTTTCATCCAAATTGGAAACGGCGTAAGTCAGTTCCCAGGCGGGTGTGGTCCAGCTTTGGGATTAGCCTGTTTTGTGTCGTTGGTAATCCCTAAATGCCACTTTCTTTACAGTCCCACTGCTGCTGGTAAGGCCGGGCTGAGGGGAAATGCTAATGTGGAACTTATGCACAATACGTTTGGGGATATATTGCTTTATAGTGGTAGAACTAGGAAACAGAGTGTTGACCTTTTGAGAATGCCATGATTTTAAAGGAAGGCCTTATAAAACCTGGAATGTAAATGGTATCGGTTCAGGAAAAGTAGCAGTTTGACAAAGTTGAGGGCTAACTTCTGTCCAAAGAAGTCTTTTAGAGATTGTGTTTGGTTTCATTTATGCATGTTTTGATAAGTCTTCCTTCTCAAAATCCCTCCTCCATATTCCCCATCAGTCTATAGTCTTTACAGGACTTGCTTCAGGACAAAACACATCCTCAGCACATCTTTATGATATAGGCATTTTGAACATTTTGAGAAGAGCCAAAGTTTATGTGTAAACGTGCATTAATTGCTCTTCATAGTTCTCACACTTTTTGGGATCAAGAACTCTTTAGCTAGCAGAAAAACTTCCAAGGACCTTTGAACACAAATCTGAAATCTTCCTCAAACCCTTTTTTCCGTTTTTTCGTAGTGAGAGAGAGAAAAGAGCAGTCCCAAATCACTGCAGTGTAATGCTGTATAAATGTAAAAATTATGTGCCGGGTTCTGGCCTGTTTTTCCACATATGTTTTGGTGGGTTTAGAGGCTGATACCTGTAAAATTGCAAAGCCTGCTGAAAGGCTTACCCTTCTTTTTACCCCCTTTCACCATGTGCTGTCCTATCCAATTAAGGTAAAACCTACCAGCCAAAAATACTTAAAATCAACATTTAAAACCACAAATGTCTGAGTGTTTTGATAGTGTTTTAATAGCTCCATTAAGTTCATATGTAGTCCCCCCACTTTTGCTTCTTGCTTTCATTTACTGCCTTGTCTCGTGGGGCCTGTTAGTCCCGCCCCCTTTTGTGGCGTTAATTGGTATGATTTAAACATTACATGGCCCTAGTGGTTTGGGTCATTGTGGGGTCCTTCCTCCCCATCCATCCACATTACACAGTGATATAGGAGCCCCTCCTTCTCCTTTGTGGCACCCTAGAACTGTGGTCCCTTAACGCCCCTCACACATGATCCATGGGGTCAATGCTCTGCTTTCTGGATCTGTTAATCTGTCTGTGTGTTAGTGATGTCATTTTTATTCTTTGATTGTTGATTCAATTTAGGATTGATTTTAACTTATGAGGTCATTTGTTTGGTTTATGATTTAGATGTTGCAAAATTACCAACATATAAAATATAAAACATAACAGTGACTCAGTAGGAAGAGCATTTGTCCATGGATCCCTCACAAATCTTGCCTCCAGTGTCTGTGAACACTGATGTGTATGAATAAGAGTGTGTTAGGAGTGCAAGACCCACACGCAACTTTGGCTTGGCATGTGAGTGTCAAATGTGTTCAAATGCAAACCAAACAAATGGATAATAACTCTTGTTCTAAATTAGCTTATTGTTACTCATGTGCTATAGTTTGATGTACATATAATTTGAAAGCAATCGGGTAAGGCTATCAGTTTTGGACATATACAACTTTGAACTGTAGGTGTCACATCTTGCCAATTCACTAATGCCACAGGATGCTGTGTGACAATTCAAACAAAAATAAATACACTTAAAAAAATTAATTAAGTGGGGTTTTTTGTGGATCTGTGCAATTTTTTAGTATTATTTCTGTTGAGAACTTCACTTTACTCCATTACATCTAAACCAAATTAATTTGTATTAGCACACTGCTAGCAATCTGAATGGAAGGAAAACAGTTAGCATGTGGAAATACAGCGGTAAAACATTCAAGTTACCTCAGCATTAAAGCGCTGTTCCTTCTTGATGTCCCAGGAGTCCCTGAGTCTGCACTCATCAAACGGTTTGCTAATATTTGTTTTTATTGTAACATGATTTGCAATTTTACAGCTTATATAAGCTCTTAAATGTCTTCTTATTGTTTGTTAAAGTTAGCATACAACAAGTTTCCAAACACCTCCTCTCATTAGTTCCAATGTGCTTCATCTCTGGCACTATGACCGTAGCCTCCCCCTCAACCTCCTCTGTCCGTCCTGCCAAAGTCTTAATACAAGCACTTTGAAGTGTCTCAGAAGAACCACTCAATCAATTACAGATGAAATAATCAGCTCAGGAAAGTGGGCCTGGCTTTCTGCAGACGGGGGACCTGGCGCAGGGGCTTAGGGAGCCCACATGAGCGTCTCTCGTGACAGAAGGAGAGTATCAGAGAGGAGGATGGATGGGGGCCAAGTCAAATAAACTCTGAAAATGGCTGTGAAATCTCCGACCTGATCCGTGGAAGGTGGCAACACACAGACCTGGGCAGAATGGATTACTGCGAGCAGCGTTCACGGTCCCATCTAAAGTGCTTTGGCTCCATACGGTACACACGCATAAAGTATTAGCATAATATGATGGGAGAAGTGAAGGGGTTAAGACAATGCAACTAGGCAGAGCGTTTTGTACAATTTGTGGTTAAGGGAATCCAATAGAACAAACACATGCATCCAGGTCGATGTTCTGAATTTTAGTGCTTTGAGGCGCCTAATGTGGTTATAAATGAAGATCATTTTTAGGCACTCATGGTTTCAGTAAGTCTCTAATTCTCAACAACAAGAACAATCCACCAGCATCAATACAAAAGAAAACCCTCATCTCGACAGGCCTGTTCCTTCCTCTGCGCTGGTACACGTTTGACCGGGAGCTTTTTGATTTTCTTGATGACTGACTCTTGCTTGTGCGTCTGCAAGCTCAGCCTTCAGCGCCCATCGATCGCTCGGGCCTTCATCCTTCCACGCCGGCCCGTTTATACCTGACTACGGTGGCTAATTCCCCCTTCCTCAGCCGGCTAGCGCGCAGATTGAGCGGGTCGCTGGGAAAAAAAAATCAATAACAGTGGCGAGCGGGGCAGGTTCAGGGGTCAACGAGGTCCCTGACAAGTCCATCACAAGAGTCGCAGCGGGGCAGAGGAGAGGGAGGGCTGTCCGCAGGCCTCCGGTGGGCCACGGTCAGGCTTGTCAGGACGCCGTTTATGAGCATTGATTGGAGAATGCGTCTCGCGCTGTCTGACAAGGCTGAGGAGTCATCATATAAAGCCATTACATTCAGTGAAACAAATGAAACTCGTGGGAAAAAGTCGCGGTACACTCGACCATCCATCACACGTCTATTGTTTAACTGATTTCAGCTGCAACGGTCAGCGCATCAATATAAGAGCCGCTTAATGGGGAGTTTAGGAAATAGACCGTTGCAATACCAGCGTAAGGTGCCAGGGCGTTTAACATGGGATTAGTCCAATTCATTATCGAAAATCTCAGTAAAGCTTAAAAAGTGTCCAACAAGTTTTTGTTGTCCTCGGTTACCATTTTTAAGCTTCATTAGCACCAGACTAAATTCCAAGTGAGATTTAGTCTGGGGACTGGTAAAACCAGGCGTGGTTAACGACTGTCCAGAGCTGTTTATTGGGTGATACAAGTGTCTATCATAAGCTTTTGTATGTAGCTCTTAGCCAATCGTATACATTTTACCAGATGACGTATGTAGCGTGACAACAATTAGACGACATCTGATAATTATTATTTAGAACACGGTTCAAGGCAACATCAAAACAGAGCCTCCCATCTGCTACCATCTCAGATACAGAGAAATAAATGTCTGCGAGCTGGGAGTGTTGAATAGTACGCGTCGTCTTGCTCACCCTCCATGTTCTGTGATTGTCAAAAGACTGCTTTGATGGATGAATGAAATGAAATGCAAAGCAGTATAGGTGTTCACTGGCACAGGGAACAAACACAAAAAAGCCCTCTGAACTCTTTGTCCCATGTCCATTTGGTCGTGGATTTCTCCAACATCATTGACTTCAGATGATGGTCCACGTTTCCCAGTTATTTTTACCAATTCAATGTGAATTCCAGTGTCTTTGTGCTGTATCCGTCAATCATGAAGTATAAACCAACTGAAAAGCTCAAAAATCTGTCATCACGATGATGAATCAAACATTCACTGAGACAATATATAAAATATATTTTCTGGCTGATTACACAGCCATGCAGAATTGCTCTGAATGCATTCTATAAGTGGAAAATCGCTCTATAAATTGAGACCATTTACCATTTCAGGTAAATGGGATTCCGTGTGTCATATGTGATATTTGTGAATGAATAATCATGGAAAACATAGTAGGGAATGGCTGTAGTGATTTCCTGACAAATTTCAAAATGTCATAAAATAAACGTCTTCAAATATTTTTGTATTACAATGACATAAACA
>JAADKR020000006.1:10951960-10966253 GCA_011763505.2 Lythrypnus dalli
GGCAGGAGCCTGGCTCCTCCTCACAGGAGGAGTCAGGTTCTCCCCTTTATAAGGGGATTTCTCTTCTGGCAAATCATCCTTCTTTTTCAAGAGCAAGGAAGAAGCTTCTTCGACAAGAAGCGAAACGTCCTCTACTCAACCAACCCTGTCCAGTTGAAGATTCAAGCTTTTCCTTAAAGGTACACTATGGAACGTCTTAGGAGGGAACAAAAAGAGAAAACAAAAATCTTTATATTAGTTTGTATTTGACTTGGTTAGTATGGTACCCTTACTTTCCATCACAATGGTCTCTATGATTTGATTTCTGAGGCTTCTGGTTAATTTTCCCATGGAGAGGGTAAGTCACCAGAGAAGACTCTTGATCCTTGTTAAAGCGCTTTGAGTGCTTAAAGCAGGTAGAAAGGCGCTACATAAAAATGTGACCATTTACCATTTACCACCCTGGAGCATCATAAAGGTCATTGTGATGGAAAGTAAAGACACTATGCTAACAACCCATACCCGCTATGTCACTGAAAGATCAAATAACCTCTAATATCTATAATCTAATCTAATAATCTATATTTATTTTCACCTAAAAAGTTATAACTAAAATGTTCTTTTCAACTAATTTGACATATATTTTTATTTTGCTCTTAAATTTACAAACTCATCCAATGTACAAAACAACAAACAACTACTAATGATAAAATGCATATGATGGTCGAAAGCCCCAACTGTCTTCCTGATAAGAAGTTTGAGTTTATTCTCACTTGGCTTTAGCTTGCAAGTCAATAATTGATCAATTCAAAGACTCATCTATAGCTTTTTGCAAGAGAATATGTTAACAAAAAGACAAGTCATCTCTTTATTTCAATGATTTTGGGATAATTAAACCATATTTAAGCAGGAGAATCAGGGTGTGCATGTTTGAGCTCATTGACAGTGCAGAGAGCCATGCTGACCACAAGAGGGCGCTTTTCAACTACTATTTGGCTTCTGACTGAGCGATGTGGGCATTGACTTTTATTTCACAAATCTCAGAACTTACTGAACACAACTCCAAAGAATATGCACTGAAGTCTCCAACCAACATATTACATCTTTGACATTGATATGAAATACCATTTGGAATTGCACCTACATATTTGGATTTAAAGTAATCTTCACAATAACAACTAATTATTGCACTGATTCAATGTTTATCCGTAGATTTAAATGGAAATTTGTAATTTCAGGGGTCGTTTTCTCAAAACATGTTTTTCTCACATTGTAGAGATAAAATCTGCACTTCCGTAGCTTCTATAGACTCCAAACTTTCCACTATTGGACTTAACAATATTTAGAAGATTTTTTTTCAGAGGAATTTATTCCTCGCCTGATTTACTGACTTTTTGCTAATACCACTAATAAAAAGCTTATTTTAAAACTGAACAAGGCATCCAAAATCCTCTTTAAAGAAGTCTTTCTAATATATCTACACAATATTCCATTGTTCATATTTTGTTGCTGAACATTTTTAGGCCATTTTTATGCCTAATTTATTTATAAAAACATAAAATGACAGAAAACTTGCAAGGCATTTTTGTCTCATGTTTATGTCAGTAATATACAGCAAAAGTTTCAAACTGATATCCATTTAAAAATGTTCCCTATTCACCTGTAATGCCTTGTTTTAAAATTATAACCCTCTTTATTACTTCTGCAACCTACTTATGGTCACAATTACAATCGTGTTTTTATTCTTTGCTATATGACAGATATTAGTGATCTCAATTCAGTGGGAAAAAAGAATATTATACAAAACTAAAGCCGCAAGCAGTGACACAGGCCCTCACTCCGGTGCAACTCCCTCTCCAATGAGGGAGCTCGCATGCTAAAGGGTAGCATCCAGTTTGTCTGGCAACCAATCACAGAGCAGGGAGGGACAAGTCGATGACTTGTACTCTCTGAGTTTGTAGTATTTTTTATGCTTCTGTATCTAAGATGCCAGTAGACATGAAGTTCTCTTTCGATGAAGCTTTAGAGCGTGTTTTAAAAATATATATTATAATAAACCGTGTTCTTCCTCGTCTTATTTCCATCGCACTACAAACGTCATCAGGTAAGGCGGATGCGGGTGGCTAATGGTGCGTTCCAGGCAACTCGGAACTAGGAAACTTCCAACTGAGAAAAATCTCACTTGTGATTTAGTCACGTGTTAACCAGGCTAGCTCTCGTCTGTTCCCAGCCTGACAAACCTCACTCACCTTGTCCACATTTATCACAAAGAATTTATTCCTGGCCACACCCACATTATTCAGGACATTGTTTTATTCACATGCACATGGCCTCTAAAAGAAAACAGCATAGGTCTGATCAACCTTGATTGGTGTTGTTTAAAAAAATGTCCTACCAAAGCTAATGTAAGTAACGTGTTTCACTCTTTGTAGAGAAGTGATCCTGTATCGCCAGAAGATTACAATGGCAGCTTTTGAGCCCTCCACAGGCCAAACCCTTCAAAATGAGGTATAGGTCTGATTAGCTTTTTTGAGCATTGGCACTGGGATTGTCTGGAAAGTCACAGACATTTTTGCAAAACCATTTTTTTGTTTCTTTGTTATTACATTAAATTATAATACAGTACATTCATTTAAATTGTTCAGTATTTTCCTGGTTAGAAAATGCACAGGTGTAAGAGGTTAGAAATAAACTGGTTGATGATTGAAATGATATAATACATTCTGTTCCCAGCCTCCTCCACAACCTGAAAACTCCAAAATTCAGACTATGATCAACTTTTGGTCTGCAAGAAAACATAGCTTCATTGATACTAACTTAAACCTGTATAAATTCCTGTATAAATAAGCTTAGATTAGGATAGTTTAAGATCTGATTTCCTATTATTATTTAAACTGTAGTAATCACGTTTTTTTTACTAGAGTAAAATTATTTTTACTATAATACTGCATGATGTAAATGTAATTGTTTATGAAAATATACATCTGCACAATCTCTGTGTCATACAATCAAGTGTTGTCGTCACTCAAACCCAAAGGAAGACAGATGTTTCTGTGTTTTGGTGGTCACCCCCTCTCCAGCCAATCACAAGCCTCTGGGAAAGGAGGCGGGAGTAGAGCCCATGAAGATCCTCTGATTGGCTTCTGCAGGAAAGAGTCACAACACAGGAAGGGATTAAGCAAGTGTGGCAGTCAGGAGGCGGCGGGGTTTACTGTTCCCTCCCTCGGGGTTTTAAAAGTCAGATTCAAGTCAGACAGCTTTAATTGCGTATTTGCTGGAAGTTGGTAAATTGTCAATTACAGTCACTCCATTGATACTTAGCTTTTTCCTTCAGGCTTGTATGTAAACATTTCTTTGATTTGACCTTGATATAATTTCTACTATGCATCAAATATATCTGCAGTCAACAGTGTAACAAAAGTGTAACAGCTCGTCAATAAAGCAAGAGGTACTATATTTCAAACTTTATTCCCTCCGGAGGATAATGGCATACAAAAATAAAAATTAAAAACAACACTTTAAATAGTCAAATATAATGATATTCTTTCTTTATGAGGGGTACAGGAGAGGAGCTGTGGTTTGGGTGTAACAGTTCCACGTGTGTCCACCGTGGGGCCCTGTGGGGTTAGGTTTAGGAGGGGAATTGAGGAGGATCTGGGTTGTTTCAAAGTGAATGTTCCAAACAGTGCAAGGCCATAGTCATAGTCTGCGCAGATGCTGTCCATATGCCCATTTCATTAATGTCAGGTCTTATTACTCTTATTACACATGTGAGTCTTACTTCTAATAAGCAAAGGTTTCTCAAATGCTCAAAACATGGTTGTAATTGTGACCTTAAGGAGGTTTTTAGAGGTAATAAAGTGGGATCTGATGTTAAGGTGAAATACTGCAGGCAAATAGGGAACATTTGGAGGTATCAATTTGAAACTTTTACTGTAGATTACTGGTAAAAGTATGAGAAAAAAATGTATTGCAAGTTTTCTGTCATTTTATATTTTTATATATATATATATATATATATATATATTAAAAAAAAGTCTAAAAATTGCCAATATTTTCAGCGACGAAATCTGAACAATGGATTGAGCTAGTTTTAAATGTATGGATTTAATTTGTAGAAATATTTGTTACAAAAAGAGATTTTAAATACGGTATCTTGTTCAGTTTTAAAATAAGCTATGTATTAGTGGGGAAAAAAACAGTAACAATTCTAATTTTGCCAAAACTCAATAAATCAGGCTAGGAAATAAATATTAAAATCCTTCTAAAAACCTTTAAAATATTCTTAAGTGCAGATATTGTCGCCAAAATGTGAGAAAAAGACATATTGAGAAAACGACTCTTGAAAGTACAATTTCCTATATGTGGATAGGAATCTATGGAGAAACATTGAATCATTGCAATAATTAAACATGTTTTTGTAAAGATTAGGTATTTTTGTTTAGAGTAGAAGAATATCTATGTATTTTAAGAGACCAAAGTGGCCAAAAACCTGAAAATGAAAAAAGAAAACAGTTGAAATCAATTAACAAGCTTCCATTTTCATCCAAAGGGATGCTAACAAATCTATAGAGGAAGAGCTGTTTGTTGTCCACAACTACTTTAACAAATGCATAGCTGTATTTTAGTCCTCAAAATAATCAACTCCAGTCTATGTTTCCCCTAATGGCAACAATGAGGTTGAATTAGTTTTCACCTTGTTTCCATGAGGTAAGTTTAAGTTAAGATATACAGTGAACCCTCGTTTATTGCGGGAGTTGCGTTCCAAAAATAACCCGCAGTAAGTGAAATCCACGAAGTAGATTAGTAGTATTTTACAATGCAATATTGTACTATAGAATGAAACAAAAACTTGTTTTAAGGCCCAAAATAAATACAAATATGAACGTTTTTAACAAAAACTCTGATAGTTTAAAGAACGCTTTTGTGACTCCGCTGCGCTGTAGCGTCTTTTTCCACTGAATGCGCTGTAAAAAACACTGTAAAAAAAAACACTGTAAAAAAACACTGAAAAAAAATCCGCGAAGCAGCAAAGCCGTATTAAATGAAGCGCGATATAGCAAGGGTTCACTGTACTTTGTTTTGAGAAATCTGTCCTCTGCATTTGACTTGTTCTAACATACACGAGAGGCAGAGAACAGAGTAGCATTATTTTAACACCCCTAGACCTGTTTTCTTTTCTTTTCTTTATTTTTGTTACAAAGAAAGAAAGAGGAAGTGCATATATTTTAAATGGCCAGTTGTGGTCCAAACATATGCTGAGCTTTCCTGAAGCATTTCTAAATTCCCAGATTTTCTTAAGGATGAGTTATAAGCACATTTCACAACTTTCAAGCAAGCAAATCGGACAACTAGGCTATTTCACGATTGATAAAAATGCTTTATTAATAGTTACACAACGCATAGTGCTTTTCCAAATGTCTGCAATATATTGAGGGACAAAGCTGATTTCATTCCAATACTAGAAAAAATTAGATTCTTAAAATCACTGTTGAAAGGAAAACTGGCCCATTGCTTTCAGCTGCTAATTTTAAAGTGTTATTTATTTTGAAGCCATAGTATTAAGTATTATCTTGCATGGCATTGCAGTACACTGTTGTTTTTCATTTATTGGTTTGAAAATGGCTTCATAGAAACTTTGTTGTGACTGTCACATTGGGGTTTCTTTAAATTTGGATAGGCAGAAATAAATATGTAAGTACTTCAATCCAAAGATTACTTATTGTGCGATCTCCAATAATGACTCATTCTGGGCTTGTACGCAAATGTGACTCATCTATGCACTTTGTTTTTATTATTGTATCAAAGTGTCAAAAGTCAAATGTTATTAATTGCAAAAGAAGTTTACAACAATTAAACACAAACAATAGCAGTAGACTGAAGGACAAATGTCTCTTCCTGTGCATTCCTCCCAAAGAGAGAATCATGTCTGGTCTGTGACAGGCACAACACTGCAGTGACGTGTGGTTGGTCGCTATATTTACTGGCCCCGCCCTGCACTTAGCTCCTATGACTATGGCCTTGTTCAAACACAAATGACTAATGTTTTGAGGCATTGGATAAAATGAAATATGGCAATAAATAGACTTTGACCTACAACAAGTGTTAATAAAAAAGCTTTCATATGAAGCTGTAATAAATAAATAACTTATCTGCAATAAATAGATCTTACTTTGACACAGTAATACATGAAGATGCATGGCATCCATTTGGCTGAGTTCCTCTGAACAACACAAGTCCTCCTGTATGTCATTGAGCTTCAGAACTCCAGGGTCTGCTGGTGTCCAGGTGTACGCCTTTAGAGAACCAAAGCCAAGTTCTTTTTCTTTGGTCCAAAATGTCTTTTCAGTTCCTCATTGAAGGCTTGTTAATCTGTTTACTTCTGCTGCCAATGAAAACTACAGAAATCTAAAACACTGTTGAGGAAGATACTATAATGATTTTGTATAGCATTCTAATGTAACAGCAAAGCTTGCTCTATCATGTGCACTTACGACTGTCCAGATCTGACGGGTCTCCACTTCTTTGGCATATCAAGTCGCTTTATAAATACCAGAGACCAGCTTTAAAACAAGAGGGTCTGCTCAGACAGCACTGAAGAGGCAGGCAGAGGGCCACAGTGAGCAGTGTTTGTGTCAATCATGAGCCCAACAGGTTCATCGCAAATTCTCTTCAGTGCAGATGACCAGGCTCCAAAGTTGGTCCGACCACGATTATGACTTTCCCAATGCAGTGTACATGGAAATAGAGTAGTTTATTCACTGAAAATCTCCTGCACCCTCAGTTAATGCATCGTTTTGAAATCAAAGGACATAATCCAAAAGCAGCAAGGACAAATTTGCTTGTCAACTTCTCTGGAGGGAAGACCCATTGTCGAATAATTCCCATTTCATTTGCAGAAAAGTGTTACTTCCTGACTGTGCCTCAGAACGTCCTCTTGGGATGGACTCAGCCTATGCACATGCAGCTGGCCGCGGACAGCGAGTCTATGGTCTGCCACGAGGTCTGGGCGTCCATGAAGGAGACCGGCTCATAGCGGTCTGGACGGCAGCAGGGGTGGCCGCTCACTTTGCGGGCAGTCCGTCGAGGTAATGACCCGTTCTCCAGCAGAGCCTTGAGAGCCAGGTCATAGTTGTTCCGTGTGGACTGGCACGATCCCACGCAGAACTTGAAAAGCACGATCTCATCAGAGTCGTAGCCCAGTCCCAAGTCTCGCACCTTCATCTCACGCCGCTCCACGCGACAGTCTCTGCTGCTGTGTCGGGGCGGTTTGTGACCCCGCCCTCTCCTGTTCACACCCACTGTCTGCTCCCCTTTCTTCTTTTTCCTGTTCTTGCCCGAGCCTTTCTGTTGAGGGTCTGAAGGATCCGAGGAGCGCGGAGATCGGCCCATCCAGCGCCGACTGGGATGGTCGTCCATCTCGTCCACTACATACGGGTCTGGAATTATGAAAAAGAAAAACACGTGTTAATATGTATGTGAAAATGTATGATTTAAATACACAACCATATTATTGTTATTATTTTATATTTATTTAAAAATAGTTTTGAAAGCGCTCTTTCACAGGGTCAGGTTAAAAAGAAGCTAGTATAAAATAGAACGCCAAAACAAGTACAATAACCCAAATATACAGATAGTGGGAATCCTTTAATTTCGAATTGCGCTTCAAACCAGTTAATCGTTACGTCACCACATACATCATCGACACGCACAGATACACACTTCTACAAAACCCTTCCTAGATTACTCAGCACAAGCCTCAACATGAGAGCCACATCACTCACTTTAACTCACTGTAGGACATTTCAGTACATGTTGTATGAATTAAACTGTCAAAATAAAGCATTTGGAAGAGGACCTATTGAATTTAAACTTCACGTTTGGCTGATGGTAAGCAAGCATGTCTATGCAGACAAGCTAGTGATGTCCTACTCCCAACAAAGAGTCGCTCACAGGAAAACATTTTTGTTTTCATGTTGTTTTCAAAAACTAGAACATCCACAACAAAACAAATGCTAATATTTTGTCATATAAGTGAAGTGTTAAGTGTTAATCAGTGTTTCAGAGTCCCTCTCATGGTCCAATGAGCACTGGCCAAAACACACGCTAGCTATGGCTTTATTTTTAGACAGACTTGAAACACTTCAGTTCATGTATCTCTGATCAACATGCGATCCAAATGTTATCTGAAACATATTGTAGTGTCAGAATGAGGATATATTGTGTCTGAACATAATAAGATAAAGGCCCGACAAAAATGTCACAGCGGGCTACAAGTTCTGGAAAAACTTAACTTGCGCAATGAACCTCTTTACCCACAGCAGACAAACAAAGCAGCATGTGCACGGTGAAGAATGTGCACTACTGTTTCAATTACACCATAACCACAAACAATCTTGAAAAGTTGAGAAAAAGAACATTAGCAATTAACACACATTTTATGTCAGCCATCTGTGCAAACTGAGAAGAACTATATAAACTTCTGGCTTCAGCCTTTCCAACTACAGGTTTTTACCATAGAGGTCATGCCACGTCGGGTTGGGATCGCTGTCATCCTCCGGCTCCTCGTCTGGGAATTCAGGCAGTGCCAGAGGTAGCTGCCGGTCATCAGGACCTTGCACCAGCCCAGACTCTCGCCTCACACCTGCACTGCTGCCTACGACATTGACCCCTCCCACCACGGGCAGGACAGAGAGGAGGACGCACAGCAGCACCTGGAACTACATGAAGGGACAGTTACTTTATTCAAAAATGATAATATATAAAACAAATTATAACAACTTGGCTTGGCTACTTTAAGCTAGTGGTTCCCAACGCATAGGGCTTTGGGACCCAAACCAGATATATCAATGTTAAAAAAGCTTTGATTAAGCGTATAAAGTTGTGATCATGATCAAAACAATTCTGCAGCAGACCTTTTCGCAGACTCAGGTACTGTTTTCATTTCTATTTAATAGGTTTGGGAAAGGCTTATGACCTACTGAAAATTGTTCGACAGGTTCTAAACCACCAGCTGAAAAGCTAAAAACGATACATTGGCTGTTGTGCGCTCGGGTCAAGGAGTGTAGCAACTCTTTTTTATGAGTTGCATGATATTCAGACCTGCCACCTGCAGGTTTACAAATGCTTTTGGAAAAAAGAGTGATTGACTGACTTAGTATTTAAACGTAATAATACAATCACTCCTCATCACGACAGTGAGTGAATGAATGGCAGTGGTCCGGGGGCCGGTGGCGCAGATGTGTGCAGCTGCGCTTCTGTTGGTCTGCCCCAGAGGGCAGCTGTAGCAACATACATAGCTTACCACCACAAAGTATGGAGTGAACATATATAGTTTCATGTATGAAGCATTTTGTCACCATGTCTGTGAAAGGCACTATATACAAATAAAATGTGTATTCCTTTGACTCAAATCTCAAGCTATTCATATAAATCTATTCCCTCCCCTCCTATTATCATCAATGCAGTAGCAAAACTATCAGCCCTTTTAACCTTTATATAACCTTGAGTGTCTAGATATCATTAAGCAACCGAGCTATCATTTAAAGTAAGATAAGCAATACATTTGCTCTGGATTCTGACCCATTCTTCAACAGATGTCAGGCTGTGCGGTGGCTCATTGCAATGCCATGCCCCAGGCTACCCATCTCTGGATTTTAAAGTAACTTTGTTCAGGATTACTTAAAGCTAGAGGTTTTATTCAGCCTATTGTGCATGTTTTAGGTTGATGCAGAAACCAGAGCACCCATACAGACTCCACACATCCATACGAGCCACATATAGTGCTTGGTAATTGCACCCAGGACTTTTTACAATGAGGCTAAATGTATCAATTCAGTGACTCATCTGTTTAAATATCTTTAGTGCAACCACATTTACGAGAAAATTGCTGAAGCATTCTTGTATCATTTACAAGAAAATATGTCTCAATAGCCATTAACATCTACATCTCAGATCTGCGGTCGAGTTACATTTTATCTACCGAACCAAACGTCTATCTTTCCACGGTTCATAAAATCCTTCGGAGGTCAAACTAAAGCAGATATTATTTTTACAAGCTTCATTTCATGCTTCAATCCAACATCAAGCACGGTTCTGTGGCGACATTGCTGATATGCAAATAATAAAAAATGCAGTAGCGTCAGAGCCTCTACTTGAACTGCTGAACCAGGACCGTTCTCTTTGAGCGTGGGGTGGGTTCTCCTGCTCTCACTGTCAGCAAATGGTACGCTAGAACGCTCTCAAGGCCAGGTTACAAGGCTAATGCTGCTGCCAAGAAGTGTGGCGCTCCGATTCACTTCACACTTGTACAATGGGCAGTAGCCAGCAATCCCTTGTGAAGTGCATTTGAGCGTGCACTGCAGTAACTTACAGGAAGTGTCCTTTCTCGGAACAGGCATACGGGACATTTTGTATATAATTGAAAAAAAGTGCTGGCTCTAGGACTGCACAATATAACGCCACATTATTGCTAGTTGATGCAATATCCAGAGCGCAAGAAGCCACAGAAGTGTCCATATCGCAAAATCACACAGGTCTTTTTCTGCTTTGCATTGGAGAGAAGAAGAGAAAGGTAATACAACCTTTTATCTGGCCGTATGTTTGAAAATGAGAATGTTACGGGAAAACATAGTGAACTGTTTGAATCAAGATTGAAACAGTGTTTACACAGAAATGGAGTGAAAAGTGCATGCTACTTAAGAGTGTGATAACATGGTGCTGTTTTACAGAAACAAGTAAACCCAGTACAAAGGATAAATTAACAGGAAACATGATTAGGTTTTTTCTTGGTGTGAAATGCATTGTCCCTCATCGTTCCATCATTGGGCAAAAAAGTGCAAACATTTCTTTTGGACTAAAAGTCATTGTAGCAAAATGTGTGTCCTTTAAACAAAAATGAAGAAATCATGTGTTTTGGTAGGCTCTCGGTTGTCCAGGAATTATCTTTTGTGGTAGAGAGTTCTCCAGATGCTGTGCCAGTGAAAGGGCACCATTCCTAAACTTGGTAGCAATATCTCATTTAAAATTTAAAATCTCTACTACGATTCACAGGATTTCTGTGGGGTATTAAGCAGCGTTAAATGAATTTTGCCAAAATAAAGGCCTTAAATGCCATGATGTTTAAATATACAATATACCTTGGAATTAAGAGTACTGCTGACCTTTAACTAAATGGTAAATGGTAAATGGCTTCAATTTATATAGCGCTTTTCCACTTACTATTGGCACTCAAAGCGCTTTACATTAATTACTCTATCTATAAGGTTTTACAAATACAAAGTTAATGCTTTCATTTGCAGGTTTTGCTGAAATTCTTTGTATATTTTCATCACATTTGACAACGTACATTGTTGGTCAAAAAGCTGCTTGTTGTGTCCAAGTTACATTATTAATGATTAATAATTGGGCATTAGAATTGTATTAAATAGCATTATACTAAACTAGCTAATCTATGTCTCCATACTGTGAATTGCATTTTGTCATAAGCAGAGGTTAACACAGATGTCATTCTCAGTATCTGATTATGTGCAATGACACTGATAATGTCGTCTCTTTTTATCTATGCAGACAGGACCTAAGTGCTGAGGCAAGTGTAGTTTGTAGAAGATAAGGAGCACTGACCTTGGCTTTGGTTGACATCACCGACATGGTCTCCTGTCTGCCCCTGGTGCAAGCTGTCCAGGACGTCCCATCTGCTGAAAGGAACACAAGATACACGTCAAGACTGCCCTGTTTCTCCTCCACTCTTTTCATAACTCTCTTTGAAAGGGTAATGTAAACTGAAAAAGCACAACATGCGGGTGATGTGATGTGTCCTGCTGTTGAGATACAGTAAAGAACATCAGATCGACATCAGGAGGGCCCCCCTAAACCAACACACATGTCCCATACATCACGTCCTCCAAGGGGAATTCAATGAGGTGGCCAGTGTCGGCATGCAGGCCTCACAAAAGGCCGGTGTCTGCGATCCAGTCAAAGATATTCTTCAGGTCCAGGCACAAGGCAGATCTAGCAGCTGATAGAAGGAGTACCTATACGTGCGGCTCTGTGGGTGACCACTAAAGTTTCACTTCGGTCGTCAGGTAACCACAGGGGAAGCCATGGAGGTTACAGAGGTCACGGTGCCAGAAACACAAGCTGGATATCCCAACATTTCAGCACCTACTACAAACATCTGGAGCTGAGCCATTTTGGAAGAAATATCTAAATACACTTATTCTGATAATTACAAATAAAAAAATTCAGGTCTAAATGCTCACTTAGCAGTCTGAAGAATAAATTGATAAGCTAGTACAATAAATCAATGATTTCAGAATGTGTTTGTAGAGGTCTATATCAGAGGATAGCGGATTATGGATTATAAACATATTGTAAAACGACCTCATGAAGACATAATCCTTTGCAGAGAACACTTTATAACAGCAACCTTTGCAACGGTGGACAAACGTTTCTGAGCTGTCATCTGTACCTGGTATTTTATTGTGCACACATTTCATCTCTCATTTGCAAGAATACTTTAAAGCAGCTCTGCTTGTGTATAAGTCGTTTCATGGTCTTGCTCCAAAGTACATGACAGACATGTTAGAACCTTACGAATCATATCAGGCTCTGAGAACTTCAGGGAATGGTCTCCTGCTGGTCCCAGAGTCAGGACTTAACACACTGAGAACCTCAGGGAGTGGTCTCCTGCTGGTCCCAGAGTGTAGGCCTATCCCAATATAACTTTTGAAGGCAAATACCTACAAAAAAACATGTGTTACCCCTCATCAGACTTGACACATAAGTTGACTTACTTGCATATTGAGTTTTATGGCAGTTGAGTTTAGAATGTGTTTAGAATAAACAGTTGTGGACTGCTCCTCAGCTGAAACTATATAGAATTTATATAGAGGCTAAAAACATCCGCCTCAAAATAAGTTATCCCCTTAATCTCAAACAATTTGTCCTGAGTCACTGAGGCGCGTGTGTATCTGCAAACATAACCAGGAGCTTCTGTCAGCGCCGATGATTTGGTCGGCCTTGGCACTGAGGGCCGTGTATTTTTAGATCCTACTGATAAGCGTGCCATGTTTATTTAAGAGTCCCCACATCTCTGCAGTCAAGTGTGTGCACGGAGACGGAAGAGCGAGAAAAAAGAGAGCCTTCCCTGATCTGGCAACGCAGTGGAGTGAGGTGCAGTTTAAAAATGAGCCACTCTTTCGAACGGCTTCATGAAATGAGATGGATTCTAAAGATCATCATTCAATCACATATAGCAATCATTATTCGAGGCTTTTAAATTTGTGGGAACAAAACATTACCTGTACATGCCAAGTCACAGATAGTAAATTATCCAAATAATTTACTCCTAACCCTGGAGCCAAACTTTTGTCTTCAAACAAACTGAACCAAAATCAAACAAGATCATAAATTCAGCAGACTCTTGTCTCTCTTCTTCTGCCACTCACATAAGGCCCAGATTTTAACCCGAACCAAAAATGAAATATATTTAATATATTTAGTTAGTTATAGTCTCTCATAGACTGTAATAGGCTGGCTGTCTGGTATTTAAAGGCTGGTGACCCTGTACTAGAACATAGTACCCCCCATATACATGTAACTACTTTAACGATACTCATTTTGCAATAACGATACTTTTTTCAGTATTCATTATTTGCCATCTACAATTATAAAACAAACAACAATAATAACTTCAACTTTAACTTTGTAAAATTTATTTGAGCCAAAACAATCAGCTAACCTTCTAAAGTGCTGTCTCAGGACTCAATAGGCATTAAAACTTGTTTTTTTCTCCAGAGCCATGCATTTTTAACTTGAATCCTAATGACATTTGGTCAAATAGAAAGTTTATAAAAGGAATGAACCAATTATGAAATTACAAGGTCTATCACAGGGGTGGCCACTCCTGGTCCTCAGATCATTTGAAACAGGTGTGTTGGAAGAGGGAAAACATCCAAAACCTGCTGGATTGTGGCTCTTGAGGACCAGGAGTGGCCACCCCTGGTCTATCATCTCAATGCTGAGTTTTTTTTTTTGCAAATTTGAAATGTCACACAAAATGCACAAAATATTTTTCCATAATCCACAGAGTATACAATTTGGACAAGTGTGACGCGTGATGCAAGAGCACACCGTACCTATTCATTATTATTATTATTTTTTTAATTAAACCCCGGGGAAAACTACCCTGGTTGACACCTGACTAAATCACAAGTGATTTAGTCTGGGGAAGAGGTTTGAGGCGTGGTTAACGACCGTCCAGAGCCGTTTATTGGCCGATACAAGTGTCTGTCATAAGCGTCTGTACGCTGCT
>JAADKR020000006.1:10967926-10980417 GCA_011763505.2 Lythrypnus dalli
CACACACACACACACACACACACACACACACACACACACACACACACACACACACACACACACACACACACACATCCCTCCCCCACCCGCAGACATACATACACACAGACACACAGGCACAAAATAAAAGGACAAAAGGCTGAGCACAGGTGAACCTATAACTCCTTTCCAAACTGGACACTTTGTTGTGGGCGTGTCACAACCACGCCCAGTATTATGTCCAACTTCAAACCAATCCCCTTTAATCGTGCATTACTCTGGTGTATTTTGACCACATTTGGAAGATTTGGGACAAAAACTATAGGAGGAAATGTCCAAGGTTTGAGGGTTTCTGTAGATCCAAGGGAACCCCATTAGTGCAGCATTCAGTTACCAACTTAACCTAATGGTCCTTTAGAGCGTCCCTAACCTCGATGTCTTCCATACACTTGATGTGGTTGAAAGGGGAGAGTTGTGCGCAGGATCGGTTTGTGAAAGGTGAAGTGGATCCATTACAGAAGGTTATTGATGTGGTCGTGGCCGGTGTAAAGTCTCACCTGAGCCCAGCAGGTGCTTTGGGCTGACAAATGAGGGAGGAACAGCAGAAACAGGGCTATTTGTAACTGGTGTTCAAAAATGCATGTGTCAAAGCCCTTAAGATGATGCACCACAAGTGAAAACATCAATTTTAGACCAAATTCACACTTTTTGTCGTCTGAAATCACTACAAAATGTTTTCCACAGTGTATTCCACTTGTATTTATTTACAAGTACTGGCATGTTTGTTAGCCAATGCACAGCATCCCCACGACAAAACTCATCCAAATATGTTCATTTTGTCTTTGGGAAAATGTGCATGCATATGTTACAAAACTTTACAGCCGTGAGGTTTTTATTCCACTAAACATCTCCAGTTCAGTAGCTCCAGACTTCAAACAAAGAGCAAGGCAGATGTTTCATTTTACACATTTTTACACTAATAACTTTATACAGAAACTAAACAAGATCCTAAATCCTCTTTGAACAAATCTTTTTAACCAACATATCAACAAAATACAATCATAAATTTATGATGAGACATTGCAGGTGAATATGTATTTTTTTTTAAATATAGAATTGTCAGTTTGAAACTTTTGATGATTACGACATAAATATGAGAAAAATGTATTGCTACTTTTCTGGTTATTTTATGTTTCTATTTATAAAAAAATTAGGCATTTGAAGCTTCGAAATGCCCCAAATTGCCGATATTTATGGTGACAAAATCTGAAGAAGAGCCAGGTTTAAATGTATGGGTTTATTTTGTAGGTATACAGTACTTTATACAACATTTTTTAGAGGGGATTTTGGATATCTGCTTTAGTTTTAAAATAACCTATAGAAATTCAAATTTTGCCTTATTTTTTTAATTCAAAACTCCAAAAATCAGGCTAGGAATGAACTATTAAAAATTGCAAAGATTTTTTGTTATAATATTGTTAAGTTCAAGACTAGAAAGTTTGAAGTCTGTAGGAGCTACTCAAGTACAAATATTGACACCCCAAAGGGAGAAAAAAATATTTGAGAAATGGCCCTTGAATTTACAATTTCCCATTTAAAACTATGGACACACATTTAATCAGTGCAACCATTTAAGCATAATATTGTGAAGATTAGGTATTTTTGTTTAAAGTAGTAGATGAAAGTTCCTATATTAAGTCTCTCCTTATACTTGGCACTATGCATTATTTAGATTTGGCATTCAATTTTTAAGTGAAAACATAAAATAACATAAAACATTCTCAATTTAATGGCCCTGTGCTTGACGTCTATGAAATTACACAGCATTTTTTTCAATCACTTTTATCAATTGTGGGATTGCAGGCTAGTTTTGGTTGACATTCCTGTGAAAGGTTCTCCTAAAGTCATCCCTGTGTTAGAAATGTGTTCAGAAAGTTAAGAATGCGTTTGGAGCACACATTTCCGGGGCGAGTGTGGTCAGTTGGTGAGGTTTGCCTGCAGAGTGATGAGGTGTGAGACAACAGCAGCAGGACGGGCCCTCCAGAGCAGTGTGCAGCTCCTCTGGGAGTGTCCCGTCACCTCACACCCAGGTCCTCTCCTCACAGCTGGGACTCACTCCAATAACGGCTGCTCTCGTGGAAAAAAAAAGAAAACACAGGCTAAAGCTCAGGAGGAAACAGAACTGTGAGAAGTTCAGAAAGTCCTGAAACAAGAAAACAGAAACTTTCCCTGAAGTCGAACCACAGAGGAAGTCAACTAATTGAAGAGATCCGTGTTACTAGATGTCAGTCAGCTCTGATCTTTCTATGAATGTCCACAGATATGTGGCCAGAAAAATCTGATCTCTGGAGTAATCAAATAAATCAATGATCAGACCTGATACCTTTATTGTCATTTTATCAATCTGATCATTTATAATCCCAGGTGTACATGAACCAGTTCAGTGGTGAATGTTTACAGCGAATGAAGCACCTCCTTTACGTTAGGAGGTTATTTTATTACACTTTTTCACTAAACAAAATGTGGACAATTATTCACAATCACAACCACATACATTTATTCATTCATTTTTTTCTGCTTAATCAATTTCTGGGTCGCGAGGGCAGCAGCCAAAGCTGCTCATTACATATTGCACCAGCCCCTCATGGCTCCTCTTGCAGGTGCACTACGATACTCCTGGCGCTGTCAATCCAAGCGATGCAGCTGGCCTTGTTAGTCTCATCACAAGGAGCTTCCATTCATACACCAGTGTGTGCAGACACTGGAGGCAAGAAGGGTGCAGTGTCTTGCCCAAGGACACAACACAAGCAGGAGCAGGGTTTGAAATGCCAACCTTCTAGTTACAAGACATCCTGCTCTACCATCTACACCATTAACTTTAAATATATCAGCTATTTTTTTTTTTACAAATAGCACTTTATTTGGAACACTTCTAATTTCTTTGCAAAAACACAGGACAAAGCATAATATCTAATAATAGGCTAAATATTTTATTGTGTGAGGACATACTGTATACATCATATTTACGTGCTGATTCACCTCTAAACAGAATTTGCATTAAAAAGTTGGAGGGGAAAAGAACATAGTTGCAGTGCATTATGGGCAATATTCAGTTCTCCAAGCGAGCGGAGGATCCACAGGTGCATCCTCCATAAATGATCCAAACAGAGGAGTCCAGTTGTGGAGGAATTGAGTGAATTAGAACAGCAATTGGCCGAGCTCTGATGAAGTGGATTCCTCCGAAAGTCGTTCACAATTGAGAAACACCCACTGGTTGCACCTCCAAATTTGGACATTGAGCCAGTGTTCCATGTGGCACCATAGCTCCTGTACATGTGGTGCATGAGGTTTAGTATTTCCAAGGTCCAGGGTTCAAGCCACTTTAACTGCATTTGATTTTCTTTAGTAATTGTTGTGATCTCAGCAGAGTAAAATACAAAGAGCATAAACTGTGCTTTATGTTTCTTTAAGGAGATATGGGTAAAGCAGGAAGAGAAATGTAATATTCAGACAGAGCCAGGATTGGAAACCGAGGAGGACTCCTGAGGACAGAATAATGCTCTACCACAGGGGTGTCCAGAATTTCCCCCCAACAGCTGTATACTAAAGTGTAAATGCTTTGGAGAGCCACAGATCGACGGTAAATGCAGTGAAATTCTCATCCAGATGCCTGTAGCAGAGGTGTAACCCGTGCCCCACACTTATATTCAGGGTTAGAACAATAATGTCAGCGCTTTCTCACAATAAATGTTAATTATTTATTTATTTATTTGTTTTAATCATGTAAAACAACAGTTTTTTTCCCTACAGCTGTAAGGACTCTAAACCATTCTCTGCCCTGATGTACCTGACTGTATTTGTGTGTGTTTTGTGCTGTACTACTCAACCTGCATGTAAATAACTGTTGTCTGGAGACATGAGCATAATCTGCTGTACCGGAAACAAATTCCACCAACTTGTTTGTGTGGCCATTACTAAATGATTCTGATTCTGATGTACAACTATGAAAATTGCAGTAAAAAGTACAATATCTAGAGATGTGTGCCAATTCAAGAAGCCTGAGGGCCACCAAAAATGGGTGCAAGGGCCACATTTAGCCCCTGGACCACACTTTGGACAACCCTGATCTACTACATGTGCAGTAACCTTCACCACTCAACTATCAGCTGAACACTTTGCTTTCCCTTTAAACAAATTTCATGATTGGAATGGAGTCATGGAAAACTTGTGTGATTTATTCTTTTATATACCAAAAATCTTTCAGTCTTTTACTTATATCTTTCTTTAAATGGAAGCAGAAACACGTGTCCGATACAAATGCCTTTATTGAGTTGCAGAAATGGTTGGATAATGCTTTATTTAAAGGTTATTATAGAAGACAGGATTTGGGCCACATCAGTCCACACCAGTCTCTCCAGCATTCACTCATTCAAAAAAAACTAAACAGGCCAGAAAAGCACTTCCCAGTCTGCACATAGAAACACATATAACAATCAGTTCAGTACTGCTGTATTTCACAATCATCAATTGGCCGAGCTCTGATGAAGTGGATTCCTCCGAAAGTCGTTCACAATTGAGAAACACCCACTGGTTGCACCTCCAAATTTGGACATTGAGCCAGTGTTCCATGTGGCACCATAGCTCCTGTACATGTGGTGCATGAGGTTTAGTATTTCCAAGGTCCAGGGTTCAAGCCACTTTAACTGCATTTGATTTTCTTTAGTAATTGTTGTGATCTCAGCAGAGTAAAATACAAAGAGCATAAACTGTGCTTTATGTTTCTTTAAGGAGATATGGGTAAAGCAGGAAGAGAAATGTAATATTCAGACAGAGCCAGGATTGGAAACCGAGGAGGACTCCTGAGGACAGAATAATGCTCTACCACAGGGGTGTCCAGAATTTCCCCCCAACAGCTGTATACTAAAGTGTAAATGCTTTGGAGAGCCACAGATCGACGGTAAATGCAGTGAAATTCTCATCCAGATGCCTGTAGCAGAGGTGTAACCCGTGCCCCACACTTATATTCAGGGTTAGAACAATAATGTCAGCGCTTTCTCACAATAAATGTTAATTATTTATTTATTTATTTGTTTTAATCATGTAAAACAACAGTTTTTTTCCCTACAGCTGTAAGGACTCTAAACCATTCTCTGCCCTGATGTACCTGACTGTATTTGTGTGTGTTTTGTGCTGTACTACTCAACCTGCATGTAAATAACTGTTGTCTGGAGACATGAGCATAATCTGCTGTACCGGAAACAAATTCCACCAACTTGTTTGTGTGGCCATTACTAAATGATTCTGATTCTGATGTACAACTATGAAAATTGCAGTAAAAAGTACAATATCTAGAGATGTGTGCCAATTCAAGAAGCCTGAGGGCCACCAAAAATGGGTGCAAGGGCCACATTTAGCCCCTGGACCACACTTTGGACAACCCTGATCTACTACATGTGCAGTAACCTTCACCACTCAACTATCAGCTGAACACTTTGCTTTCCCTTTAAACAAATTTCATGATTGGAATGGAGTCATGGAAAACTTGTGTGATTTATTCTTTTATATACCAAAAATCTTTCAGTCTTTTACTTATATCTTTCTTTAAATGGAAGCAGAAACACGTGTCCGATACAAATGCCTTTATTGAGTTGCAGAAATGGTTGGATAATGCTTTATTTAAAGGTTATTATAGAAGACAGGATTTGGGCCACATCAGTCCACACCAGTCTCTCCAGCATTCACTCATTCAAAAAAAACTAAACAGGCCAGAAAAGCACTTCCCAGTCTGCACATAGAAACACATATAACAATCAGTTCAGTACTGCTGTATTTCACAATCATCAGAGACAACGGAAGAGATAAAAACTGATTCAGAAACACATGATGTACTTTTGTGATATTTGCCTTTGCTTTGTTAAATGCTACTTCTATGCAAATACTCAGGTTTGAAAACTGCAGATCGATCAATGACTATGTATTCAAATGTTAGTGGACTGTTTGAAAATGCCTCACAAAAAAATGCTTCAAATGTATTTTTTGTTTTTATTTTTTGTAAAACTTTTGAGACCCACATTCAAAAAAAATAATCAGGTTACGCAATGAATTAATTCAGATTAGATTCAGCAGTTTCTAATATGGTTATATCGCATGAAAAAGGGATTGTCACCAGACTTCAATTTTCAAACTTACAAAAAGCAATACTGATATGTGTCTACAAGTGACTAGTGGTTTGAACCAATGACGAGGCAGTATTGCTGCGAGTGGGCGGGCTTCACTTTTGCTGACAACAACAAGCACTTTTGTTGAGGTATTTTACAATCAAGTGCATTAAAAAAAAAGAATGTTGAATTGCTTTATAATAAACGTTTGCTATTCACTTTGTTTTGAACCTAGACTTTGCTGTTATTGGCTAAAATGAAGCGTGTTTGATCCAAATTTCAACTAAAATGCTCTTCAATGCTCTTCAACAATTTCAACACAAGCACTATTGATTGATTGATATCATTGCACGTACTTTTAACTGTGTGCACTGTAATATTAAACTGCCACGTTATTACTTAAAGCAACAACAAAAAAACTCTCGCTGGTTTCTCCAACAAATGTTTCATCATGTGGCTAATCGTGTAAAAGCTAGTGTACAGTACACATTTTTTATGTAACAACAAGATGAAGGATTGTAAAATCATAAGCCAGCACTGGTTTCCACAGTGATGGTTCAAAGACTGAATTGTAACCACGACAAAGGTTATTAGCCTACAGAGTTTTAGACCGCAGGCGGTGTGTTTTGACTTGAGCCGGCCCCGTTCACTGGGTTGTTCATTTCGATGGGAAGGTGCTGAGAAATAGACTATTGACTGGCTTTGCTGGTGCTGTATTGTGTTGATGATTTGCCTGAAAGAGATCGATTCCTTGGAGGGAGGACGGCTCACTCTGTGACCAGCGTTCTAAAACTTCACCAACGGCCTGTTGTCTGTGATTGTACGTCAGGTTTACTTTACAGGCCAAAACTGTGCCGTATCTGTGCACGAGGTTTAGCTTTGTCTGAGCCTGAATGTCCACACTATTGTAAAATGCAGTGTATCGAGGTCACACCACTTTGTCGTGATGTCCTTATGTCCAGAGAGAAAAAAGTAGTACACTCAAACTTCTTCTGAAAAGTAGTGAGCAGCGATAGTCACCAGACGGGTGAATATAGACCACAATGCACTGAGAAAGTCATAAGCAGAACAGCAACAGGTCTTTGAACTAAACACAAAACAAATGATTGAAAAGAGCTGTTTTAGTCATGAGATTTTTTTAAATGAATAAACCACCTAAATATATAGAGCTATGATGAAATGTCACGGACATTAGCTACTTACCTTCAGCCAATGTTGCTGTTTATCCATTAACACTGAAGTTTAGCAAACAGATGCAGTAGATTCAGTTCATAGTTTCTAACCCACATTTCAGAGTCACATGATCTACAGTGATTACAAAGTAAGACACTAAATGAGGAGTTAGGGGCTGCATGTGCTACATATTTGTTTGCATGATTGTATATATTAAAAAAATAAAATAAGAACTACCGGTACTATCATGTTTTGCCACAGTGAGCGAGTGACATGGTGAGTCGTCTGAGCCTGAAGTCTGAACAGAACCAGACTTTCACTTGTGATATGACTCCTATATTCAACAACAGAAACAGAATAGAAGGCAGCGACATGTTGGTGCTGTATTCCTACGAACAACATTCACAATCAGGTGATGATTTTAGATAAAAGTGACAGTTGCCTCCTGACACTGAGCCCTGGAAATGTGGCAGTTCGGAAAAAAGTGCAAAATCACCCCAAAGCACGGCAAATATCAGAGAAGTTTTACGCGGATGCACAACAGACATGAAAAAAAAATCATCCTCAATACCCCACACAAAACAGACTTTACGAAACATGGAACATTTAAAGCAATTCCAAACTTATTCGATGAACACTTGGACACGACACAGAGGACCATGCGCTCGAAACGGAAGCACGTCCAGAACAACACAAAGGCATGGCGTGTCCAGGGTCTGCCCGAGACCCGAAAACTGATGGTTCCTAGAGTTCGTAGCAAAATAAATAACTAAAAGTCAAACTAAGAACAAAAATATTCTTATTTATACAATCTACAATCAGAGTTTTGCGTTTGTTTTGCCTCTGTTGATGTTCGAAGTCTGCAGCAAAAAGGGAGAGATTTGAGCTGACCAAGACAGTACCGTGAGACGGGGAAGACAGGCGTTTGACAAACAAATAAAACAACAATAATTTAAAGCAACCCAAATTTCATAAATACAATACATACTTTAGCATTTTTTAAATACTGTTGGCGTCAAAGCTAAGGATTTGAACTTTTTATTTTGGGCCTAATCAAAGCCAAAATGCACACTTTAAATAGTCTACAAAACTAAATTGGTGTAAAAAGCAGCATTTAACTCGACATCTTTCCAAAAAAAGAGCAAATTTACTACAATTAACTACCGACTAATGTTTGCTACGGGTTTGGAGAAAGCAGCCAGGAGCGAATACAGCCTATAAACCTATTTACACAGACGTACTCCTATACAATATTCAAAGCGGGTGATATAATTTAGCATTTTAAATATTCAGGATATTGTTGGCTCCATTTACAGCACTTCGTTTTTTAGGCCTTGTGTTGTCGCTTCTGTCTGTTTCTCCAAACTTTAATGCATAGACGATCCATACCTCTAACTTTTTTGCAGTTTTGCCTCGAAGGGCGTTTTCTGTGATGCTAAAGCAGCCGAAAAATAAATAAGTTAAATCTGTCTTTGTTGGAGGGAGAAAAAAAAAGATAAAAATACAATACAAATTTAGACATTTTCTAATTGCTATAACAAGGCTCATCCACTAGGGGCCCCATCCAAAGAATGTTTAGCTTCCTCTAATAGCAGATGACGCAAAGATTACACATATTGTAGTATTTTAAATTGTGTGTTTACCAGGGAAAAAAACATCTACAGTATAATAGAGTGACAAAATGGGGGTCTCTCAGCCTTTTGTATGGGGCTAGAAAAGGCCCTGCTGATGTGAGAGATTTCCTAACTTTGTGTTACATAAAAGGGATATTTAGCATGTCTAAAATATCCAAATAGCCCTTAGACAATGATCTTGATATTTATACATATATAGCACAACATTGATATGATATGTACAATGAATGGTTTGTTTTATACTTTTGCCCTTTTGAGGATGTCGACTCAGATGCTGCTTTTGTAATACATTAGCACAGAAAAAAAGTGTGCATTTTGGCTAATGTGTTTCATTTTCTTAAAGTAACCGGCCAAATAGTCCTGATTTGACCTATGTTTGAAGTCAGTTCTTAAAGCAGAACTCTGATAAGACATCACTAAAGTCTACGGAAAATTCACAAATGTGCGCTGCCAGGCCAAAAACAAGGACATCAGCTCCAAATCGAACTAAACACAAGGTTAAGAGCTTCTCCTGATTATTACTGCATGTTCAGGAACTTCACATATCCATAGAAACTGCTCGAGTAATGACCAGGTTATTCCATCAGTGGATATATATTCTGATACAAGAATAAAAATGAAATAATCTGAAATACAAAAACTTTTCATTAGGGCCATGAAATACTCACCAAAAAGTGTCATGATTTTTTCTGGTGTACTGTAAATTAGTGCTGAGTCGCATTTGACATGATACAATATGCATTATGATACCACTTACTATTGCAGTAACTATTTGAAATTATAACAAACTGCAATACTTCAACCTGAAATAATTTAAAAATACTCATTGAGTAGACAAGCACCAAAGTTAGCTGTTTTTAGAGTTTTATTTTTACTAATGTGCATAATGTCTCAGAGTGTTTAACTTTACACTAATTTTAAAGTACTGGCATTTGGCATAAAATAAATTAATTAATAATAAAGTTAAGAATAAACTTAATTCATAATAAGTCATTAGGTTTGTGTTGAAATCTCAAAAGAAAAGGTTGTGGAGTTTAGTGTGGTGCTCAGGACACAATGGATGATGATTTTGGGCAGAAAAAGCTCTGTTTTTAGTTAAATTAAACCGCATAATGAGCTCATAACAGATACTACAACATAATTGTAACTGAATATTGTATGAGACTTCAATTTTGTATCACTAAAAACATGAACTGATCAAATTAACATGATTGGCCTCTACATTGTTTCACCTCATAGACATTCTTTGGGACAAATCAGCAAATACAAGATCGCTCTGAAAAATTGGAAGGACGGAAATGTTAGTCACCTTTGGAAACAAGACGTTGCTAAACATGCAATAATTATCCGCTGGGAGGCTCTTACCTTTGAAACTCACTTTGGTTTCCCAAATAAAATCCAATTCCTTTTTCCTCATAGACTTTTTAAGAGGAAAAAAATAGATTTAAGAATATGTGGAAGAACACACAATTTAAGGTGAGACACTGCAGGTGAAAAAATGAAAATTAGGCATGTTAAATAGAAACTTTTGGTGTAGATTAGTGACATAAATTTGAGGAACGCAAGTTTTCAGTCATTAAATGTTTTCATATAAAAAAAAATTAAAAAAGCTTTTTATGGATAAAAATGACCAAATGTGCCTATTTCTTGCAATAATATCTAAATAAAGGATAGAACCAAATATTTTGTGGATATATTAGTAATAAATATGTGTTCAGAGAGGTTTAGCCTTACTTATTGGGGTTCAACGCTTAAGTCTTTGGAAAAATATTGGCATAAATAAACATAATAAAAGGTCAGTTTAGCCTATTTTTTAAATTTGACATAAAAAGGAGAAAAATAGCCAAAAATCTCAAAGCTGACCAATGCATTAAAATAAGTTTCACCTGCTTTGTCTCACCATGAATGTACTCAAATTTACAGCAAAAACGTTTGATAGCATTTTGCCATATTCTCAAGGCATTTTCCTTAAAATCAATACAACAGACACAGCTGATTTGTGTTCATTTTTACTTCCAGAACAAGTTGATGACTTTTGTTTGACCCGGCAGCGCTTCATGGTCGGCAGGTGGGCTCGGAGGGTGTGGTTTTGCTGCAGCCTGTTCCGAAAGCACAGTAAAAATCTTTGATATATTTACACGTGAGGAATACATTCAGGCAGCCAAAAGAGAGGGCCGAGCCCCTCCTTTGTACGAGGTACGATTGGCACTGCGAATACTCCAGCCATAACCTGCTAGCTGTCCTTTCTCCGTCTCGCTTCCATCTCCAAAACAAAAAACTAAAACAAAAACAAAAACACTTCTGACTTGACTCGTGGCTTCATTCGCTTCATTGCAACTCCTCCTATGTCCCGAAGATCCCTCCCGCCAGAGTCTTTGGTTGTGAAGGCACCAGTACGTTTCATTATAATCTCCTATGATAGTTTCCCGGCAGTGAGAAGGGGAGGGGGAGGGGCGGTCCCGGGGAGGAAGGGCGTGTCCCGTCTTCCTCCCGCCCCTCCCTGCCTACGTTTCCCAGCATGTCGTATGGGGGTTGTCCTTGTTTTGGGGGAAAGCTCCGGGTGGTGGCCTCAGATGCCCCTGGTCAGGTCAGTGATGACGTTGGCCTTCACCAGTTTGCGGAGGAACTCTTTCTCCTTCGATATGTTGTGTGTCCATGACTGTGGGGACAAAAACAAGGAATCAGTGCCAGAGTCTTAAGTGCCCCGCCATAATCTGTCCTGATAGGCTAACTTCTACTTTATTTTAAATGACCATCATTGATGTCCTTCTTACAATGTAAAGTGTCACTGATCTGATACTGGTATCAGATATCGGAGCCGATACTGGAAAAAATTAGATCGGGAATCGGTTCCACTTATTTGATAATGAACCAAGACCTGTTTTGGGTCACCGTTTAAAAAAAACATTTTCACCAACTTAATCTAAGTGAATATGGAGATGCTGTACCCCATTTGGAAGCTGAGAATGAGGAGAATCCAAACTCTGAATTACTTTTAAACTCCAGTAACATGATTTTGATTCCCTCACAAAAAAACGCAGCTAGCAGCAGTATGCTAATGCTAGTGGCGGTATGCTAATGCTAGTGGCAGTACGCTAATGCTAGTGGCAGTATGCTAATGTTAGCATAAACCAGTGGAGGCTGAGACAGAAACTACTGTGTGACTGTGAACCTAAAGAACTGAAGTAATATTGGATTCTGTTGAGGATCTGTGTTTTAGTTAAAAGTCTAAAATAATAACCAAAAAACATACAGTATTAGTAATGCACAAGTTAAAGATTAGATCACTTATTGCATGACTTGTTTACATTATTAATAAGTACATCCTGTGTCCTGTAGCCGAGGTTATTTAGTGTAGAAAAGTTTTCTGGTTTAATGTTTATTCATTACAGTTTGTTAATTTGATACTTTCCAGTCAGGTTTTAGGCCTCACCACAGCACTGAGACAGCTCTGATCAAAGTGACTAACAATATCCGCCTGAACACTGACGCTGGCAAAGCCTCAATTTTAGTTCTGCTGGACCTGAGCGCTGCCTTTGACACAGTG
>JAADKR020000006.1:11010597-11020601 GCA_011763505.2 Lythrypnus dalli
TTGTAAGATGGTGTGAGCACGTGTGGAGGTGGATCATTTGCCTGAATGATTTGGAAAAAAATTAACAGAAGTGGAGTTTTCAAGAGGTTTAAAGCGAATGTTCTGACACTGAGATCAATATTTTGTGGAAATAAGTCTGACTTATTAGAAAACAAGCAATCTTAATTTTCTTTAACTTATCTAACAATATCCAAGATGGCAGTATGTTTGGGAGACACATCATATGTGTATACAAATGTACTAATGTCTCATATTCAAAGCTATTCAAACTTCAACGCATGTGTTTATCCACGATCACATGTGGAAAAATATGAATAGCATTGTATTCACTGTCTGTGCAGGCCTCACAGCAAATGTAAAGTTTTAAAAAGCAAAAAAATGAAAAGTACAGATCCATAATCCAGAACAGAAAGAATTTCCATCAACCATTAAAAAAGCTACACCACGGAAGCATTGGATTGAAGATAATTGCACCATTACAATATACAAATGCATAACTTCAGTATCTTTAAACACCTTCAAAAAATAGGTTTGATTCTATTTTGTGAAACGCTTGTCCCTCTGGAGTGCAGTAAAAACGCTGCAAAAACACGCAACGCAGGGTCAAAATGCTTACGAAAACACAAAGTGTGTGGCTTAGCCTTTAAATCTCAACAATTTATTTATATTGTCTCCAGTTGAATTTTAATCAGTCAACAGCCAAAAAATGCACTTAGTGGCAAAACAACCTTTGTATTGTGATGTATGGCATTACATGTCATGTGATATGGAGTTTTGAAATTCTACTAAACAGTATAGCAAAGGCATATGAGGACGTAACACAAAAAGATATACAGTATCTCTAGCAATCATGCTTGGTGAAATGGTGATAACATTTAAACTAATGGAAACAGTGCCTCCTCTAAAAACTGTATTTGGACAGCCTTTTACTTTGTTTAAATAAATAGGAAGGATAAGTTGTCTTATAAAAGTGTGTAAATTATTCAGTTCCCGTGAGGAGAACGGTCAGGGGCAGTGGGCAGTGCAGTATCTGCAACTCAGCTTCAATTACCAAGCTAGGTTTATGTTCCGAAGTACCTCAAAGTTGAACCTATTGTGCAATTTTTTGGGCTTGATTGGAAAAGAGGGGATGGAGAAAGTGTTGGGATATGCAAAGAGATCACATCTAAATATTAGAACAGTGTACAAGCCAGATTAAAAACCATTAAAATGTGCACATACCATAAGTGATACTGATTTGTGAGGCAAGCTAAGCTTAAATATGATAGCAATGAGTGGTGTTGCCAAAAGTAATGCTTTAACTTCCTCACCTTTAAAAAGGTTACACTTATGTAATGTGTCTGATCTGCTCTGCTCGGAGCCAGGCTGCTGTTTCTTATGACAACAGACAGATGACATTAACATTTAAATCATCTAAACAACTCCAACCCATCTTATATTTCTCGGTAGATCTCTTGGCTGGCTTGGTTATGGTAACCCCACTTTGAGTTTCCAAGAAATCAATGGAACTCTGCAGCACGATGACCAAACATGGCTGACACTGAGTTTGTTTCTGGAGTAACAGTCTGGAGAAAGAAGACTTGACTTCAGCATCATTCGGTCATGACCAGCGCAGAGCACTACATGTGAACATATAGAGAGAAAAAGGGGCCAGATGTAAAGGTTGTTTTTTTTCCGACAGCCATTACATTTAAAAAACAGGTACTAGTCTGTGTGTTCAGAAAATTTGACTGAAGTATTAAAAGCTTTAAACTTTGCGCTGCAAGATGAATTCCCGCTCGACTGAATGTTCAGCTCGACTACCCTGAAGCTTCAGACCAATCCCGTGGTAGTATTGCCGTGAAAAGGCGGGTTTTACATTAGCAACAACAGCAAGCACTTTTATTGATACTAGTTAATAGCAAAGCAAAGGCAGGAAAAACACGAGGTATGTTGCTACAAACTTACAAGAATGTATTTTTTTAATGAAATATTAAATTGGTTTAGAGTTTTGTTGTGTTTTGAGACTTAGCTGTGATTGGCTATACAATATTGGCTTGATCCAATAAGCGGCAAATCTCCCTCAAAAGTCCATCCTTTTCCTGAACATTTTATACCAGGGCCATCTACAGTGGGGTGCGAAAGTTTTGGCAACCATGTTAATTTTCATGATTTTCCTTTATAAATCATTGGTTCTTAGGATAAAAAAAATCAGTTAAATATATCACATAGGAGACGAACACAGTGATATTTGAGAAGTGAAACAAAGTTCATAGGATTTACAGAAATCATCAACGTCAGGATTTGTGAGGTGAGATGAGGCGTGCCATAAATAAAGTCTGTGACCGACAGCCAGTCACTCGGTGCACGACAAGACACACAGAGGCTCGGGACAATGCCCCTCCCCTGAACACCTCCCCTGGGTCATATTTTCATAACCGCACCACGCCAGGTCCACTGCCAATGCGTGAATTAGGACTCCAATACAAACAGTGCTAGAAAAATGTAGCCGCGTGAGGAAAATGAATTGGATCAGAGTGCAAGGTCTACACAGAGGAAGTCAGGAGTAATTAGAGCTGGAGTCACTGAGGTTAAGTAGGTTTTCTCAACTTTAACCCGCTGCTCGACAGGTAAAAAGATTTTTCAGTTTTCGGTAATGGAAGGTATGGCCCTTAAATGCTAACAGCTGCTTAAATTTTGAGAAGGGTTTAAAAGTATACTGAACAAAAATGTAAACACCCAATGCCTAAAATTTTTCCCACAAATACCATTACTAGCTAGCACAAAATGGGCATTTCTCTTCAATTCTGTCCCATATTTCAGTGGCTGCCACAGAACACTTGCATTGTTGCATTGTTTCCACTCAGTAAATGGGTGTAACATAATCAAACACTTAATTGATCCTCCTAGCAAAAGCAAGAGCAGTGCGTTGCTGCGTCCAGATGTTGAGGCAGGCTTTGGTCAATCACCTACTGGAGGATAAACCTATAGTTACCATTGTAGCCATTGTGCAGATAAATGTTCACTATCGCATGAGACAGGCAGTGTCCATCTCATCCACACCAGCCCATAGTGCATCTCTGGGATGTTGTCGATCAATGTTTCCATGACAGTGTCCTGGCTCGGGGTAATGTATGCCACCTCCGTGTGGCCCTCCAGGAAGAAAAGAAAGATCCCAAAGGCTCAATAGACCATGACTTGGCTAACGTCGAGTCAAAGACCATGGAGCATTTTCATAAAGAGAATACAAAACAAAAAAGCACAAATAGAGCAAATCAAAGATAATCATCAGACACCAGGTCCTTGCCTAAGCACTTGCACTACTGCTCCCAGGCAAACGCCCGGAGCAGCTGTAATTGTGTGGACTGGCCTCGCCAGACGGTTCTAAGGTGGTAGTAATCACAGCTCCTGTCAAGACACTTTGATCAGACACGTGCTGCTGATTATACCCTCATTACAGGAGAACATGGCTAACACACACAGTCCAGTCAGGTATGAGGCAATTTACAGCCAGTCGCTTGGCTTGGATACATTCTCTGTGATTATTAGAGCTTGTAGATCCCGCAGAGCCTCCATGGCTGGCATTTAAGCAGCTCTGGTTGTTAGCAACAGCATTAGCCATACACAGAAAACAGCAGTTGCTGCATCTGTGGGTACTTTGTAAGTATAGCATGCACCATAGTTCTGGATCAGTGAATTGGTTTAAGTTACTCTTCAATACCTAGTATGTATATCTGTGGTATCAGTATGAGATCTGACAACATTATTAGTATCAGAACAGCACCCGCTCAAAGCAATGGAATCAAGATGTGTATGATTACTCTAGCAACACAGAATGACAGTTGAGAGGAAGCAACAGATAGTAGGTGATATGTCAGTGTTTGTAGCTAGAGCTCTTCTTGTTTCTACAAGATGCTTTTGTGAAAAAATAAAATAAAGAAAATAAGAAATTAATATACAACGTTCAGTAATTGTGTTTTTTATTTTGTAGTATCTTTTCAAAATTATATTAAGTCTTAAGTCTGCTTGCCTATCCAACAAAAGTCACTGCACGACTCTCCTGAAGACGCTAACAAACAATGCTCTATACATCAGGGCAAAAATGACAGCTTGTGAATGTGTACCAAAAAAAGGAAGAAAAAAGAGGTGACTTCAGAGGGGATAGGGGGATTGAGTGGGTCGAAACAGGAAGTAGATGAGTCAGACAGGAAGTAGCCATTGGTTTCAAAGAGACAAAGATCAATTGTGCGACGGGCGTGTTACTCGGACAGAGGAGGGCTCTTGTGGTGCAGAAGACGCCTGAGACATGACAGAAGGATGGAGGGGGAATGCGGGGGTCATACGGTTTTGTGACTCAAAAAACCTCCGAGCCACATCAGCTGCAGCTGACTTCATTCTGCCGCGAGCAATTCCACGAAGTATCAAAGGCTACGAGCAATGGCATCAAGTGATCAAAACAAGAGGAAAAGTTTAGGGCGGAAAATCAAGCCAAGTGGACACAAGTTGAATTCGTATTTCATGTTTTAGAGAAAACATGCTTTGTAAAAGAGCAGGGTACTTGGTACTGACCAAAAAAGTCCAGTAGGGGCAGTATCGGGGGAAAAAAGAAACCTTTTGGGTACCTTTTGGGTCAATTTACTACTTAGAGCAGGACTATAAAACAACACTATCTCACAGGAGAAGTGATGTGCAGCTGAAACAGTAATTATATTTAAATGCATGCACATCGCTGATCTATCTCAAATTGGTAATAATAACCTGTAAGTTATGAAAACTTTGCTCGTATCAGTTTGAGAAAAAAATGGCATGGGTGCATCCGTATTACATACTGTATATCCAAAATATACACAGCTCATATTTGTATCTAACATTAATGATTACAGATAGAGGGTGCACTCTGACTCTACTACAAATCTTTGACTTATAAAGTAAAGATTCACTTCTGTGGTCTTCATTGCTTTCTTTTGTGCAGTCTCAAAATTAAAACAACATAAGAATCAAAAAAGATATTGTTCAGGCACTAGTATCAAAAAACTAGTATCATTAAGGTCGTGGTATAACAATAGATGACAAATGGCTGAATGTCTATCCCCACTCTTTGCCCCCTTTCCCAACTGTTCTGTTTCATAAAGCCCTACAAACCAAATCTCATCATCATACCACTAAAGTTTGACACTGATTGCCAGTGACAGCGAGATCTGCACAGAGAAAAGTGTCAGTGTGGAGTCCAGCGGTGGGTTGGTGAGGTGAGCGGCTTCACTACAGACTTCATTCATAAATTTAAATGAGATGGTGGTGTTGTTTTCCATGCTACTCACATCTACTTTAACTCAGATTGAATGGTATTTGTAGCATGTTGATGACGTGTGGGTCAGATAAATTAAAACCATACGTGAAGGCGCATTGCAATAAATTATTTAGGTATTGGATTTTGGAGAACATATGTAAGTAGCCTGGGTCACATTTGAAAAGAAAGAGTTGTTCAGATTGTCGTGAAAAGATCAGAAACAGGGTGTATATGGGGAATAAAAGGCCTGCTGTCTCAATATGGCCATAATGCGATGAAAGTTTGTAGCTCTGTTATCTTCTGGGGTGCCTCAAGACTTCATCTTTGGTCCAGTCCTGTTCAGTCTAACATGTTGCCTCTTATATCCATAATTGAGAAATACAACTTATTCTCTCTATATAAAGATGATCTAACAGCGTACCTCATGTTATTTTGTTGACGCAATGCTGTTAATTAGTAGAATCAAAGTGTTTCCTGTACCTAAAACCCATCCAATCCGAAACCTCCATGGATCTAAGCTTGGGCATACCCATTCCAGCCTTTCAAGATGAATATTCAGATCTTGCAGCATTCCAGCTTACAGCACAAGGTGAGTTGCAACATGCTCTAGAAATAAATGTTGATGATATGAAACAAGTAGAAAGAGCCTATAACGCTCACTTTGGGTAGATGGCGGTCATCTTGGCTGCTGCGTATCCCGGCTTGCAGGCCCCTTCGCTCAGATTGCCGTACTTGTACATCAACTCCGGAGGCCTGTTCAAACCGAAAACAAAAAGGGGAATCGTTCAGCACCATTTCGACAAGCAAATATCAATATTATCAATTACACTGACGGACAGCTTTATTCACAAAAGTTTGTCAAACACTTCCTGGTAGGTTTCAGACTCAGCGTTTTCACCTGCGTGTGGTACGAAAAAGGGAGAGGAGCCTTGTTCAAATAATCACTGTCTCAAAGTGTAGCCTCCCGATTACGAGTTCCATCATTAATAACCCTATGCATGCCGTGAAGGTAGTTAAAATAAACAGAGGAGTGGAGGCAGACACAGTGATTCCAGGACAGACTTGGCGGGCTTTAGAGCAGCCTGTTTGTACTCTTCTTTTGCAAGTTTAGCCTTAATAGGCATCTCGCACTAAACCCGACAGCCTTGTTACATTTTAGCCAACTGCAATATCACTGTGTTGACGAATAACAGAGAAGATAAAAGCAGTGCATTGATCATGTTTGGGTGAATGCATTAAGTGCAGGATGTTGGGACAGGTCCAATGGCGCAAACACACGACGGCTGCAGGGGTGGAATAAGGAGACCGCAGGCTACTCCGACGGGAGACTGGGAGAGAAGTGGCCTCTTGCTGTTAAAGCGTTTTTCCAACCGCAATAAGTGTTTTTATGTGATTTCTGAAGAGGTGTAATGAGCGGAATTTATAGCATTCATTAAGGGTAAAGTGGTAGAACTTTGCATTATTTCCAGTCTCATAGTAAGAACATACATTTGTATCAGATATTGTCATTGTCGTTTAAATGTCTTGGTCTCGCTGCATCATGAGTAATTGCAGATTGTGGCCCATGATTGATGCAGTAATAGTAACTATAAAGAGACGATATGACAAATAAATAAAACTTTCCGGGATAATAATTATTTCCTGCTGTTGTTTGTTCCTATGAGGACTTGGATCTTGTTGAAATAAATACACTTGGCAAGCTTGTTATGAATGCTGCTTGTATGATGCTTGCATGCTTGTATGATGAAAATTCCTGCCTAAAAATGTCAAAGCTTATGAATGTAGATGTTTAAGACTAACGGTAATTTGACATTAAAATAATAATTTAAAAAAATCAAAGTAGCTGATGCTTATTTAAATTTTCTTTTGTCTCTTATTTTATTTTTAATTCAAAATGTGGACAGGAAGTTGTCACTCCACAATGACCTACAGGAAGTGAGCCACAACATTCTGTTCACCATTCGCTGTGTCATTCGTAAGTTCAGCAGAGCAACCAAATAAAAACATCATTCTTGTGGGACTATATACAGTATCATATAATATTTAAGATTTAATATTATTTATGCTACATTAAATTGCAAGCCCAGGCAGTTAATTATGCACAATTGATTAAATCTGCAAAACATTCAGGCATACACAAGACACAAGTTTTAATGTTTTGTTCTCAGGGCAGTGGCAAAAGTATGCTCGATCTAAAGCAGAGGTAAACAAGTTTGTTTGGTGATGGGCCAATTGTTTTCTTATTTAATAAATGGAGGGCCAAGTCTCCCCTTTGTGACCAAACCTTGGAACCACTTTCTACAAATACTAGTACTTTATTTTAGATCAAAAAGAGAGGTCTGGGAGTCCTCCTCCGGGAAAGTTTTCAAAGGAACAGTGAACTATTGTGTGCAATTGTATCTCAAAGACATCTGAGGGGCCACCAGGGGATATTTGTGTGAGGGAGCTGCCTATCCCTAAAGGAAAGAATACAGTTGCTGTAGATATGCAGAGGACAGTGCAGTACAGTATATTCTGTATTCAGTATTGTTGCTATGGTAGTCTGGCAATAATATTTTTAAATTATCACTCAATCAGGCTTAAGTAGAGGCTCTTTTTGCATCGTGTGCAATGAATTTACCACTGACTTAAACATTTTATCTATGATTGAGACCAGTTGTCTGCTGTTAAGGGACTAAATTTGTCACCCTCCATTTTTAATGTTTTACCTACTACTACAGGGTAATCACATCAGTGTAGATTTTGTGCAACATGTGCATCATTTTTGATGCGGTGTTCACAAATGTGGTCTATAATGTTGAGTGTCAAACCAATTTCTGTAGGTGTACACATCCCCGCAGCCACACATCGGGCTGTCAGCAGCCTTACCAGTCGAGGTGACAGGTTCTGCCCCTGACACACTGCAGCTGCAGACCACAGAGTCGACGCCACCACAAAAACTGAGCCTCAATCCACACTCATTTCACACCCATTATTCATAAAGTGCAATCAAACGTGCGCATTTATCAGGCCTGGGCGCTCCGGTGAGGAGTTGTGTGTTTATTTAACAAAATCAAGAGAGATTAATTGGCTGAAAGTTTAGTTTCCGGTTTCAACATTGATCAAACTGTACTTGTATGAAGGAGAAGCTGGTGAAACGGTCTGTTAAACATAATCCAAGCTAATGATTTGGTGCTGTACTGGATACACTGCATGACGGACAATGGATGGTGAGCAGAACAGTTGTAGTTAGTATGAAGCAGTCTAGTACTTGGTAAAAGTAGTTATCTCTTCTACTATGAAGTAAGGATTTAGAGATATTAGATCCCAGTCCATATATTTTTGGGCTCAAAATTTATCGTCAATACATTTATTTTCTTTGTTTCTTTTTTTTTAATCTCTGTTTGCTAAACATGAACAATTTCACTGCGTATTACCAATTTCATGTTAATTGCTTGTGTATTATAAAAGATATGCTAATGCACACATAAATAAAGTTACAGACACATTTTTTCTCATGTAAATCTCAAAAAATGACTGAGGTATACAAATCAGAACTTCATATGACCTTGAATACTTTCCAACTTAGTTCAAGTTTCTAGCGTCCAATTCAGTGGTGATAACAGAAAAGTGTTTGCATGAGTAAAAAAGTGAAAACAAAACAACAACAAAAACGTAATATTAGTGTGTATTTGCCCTTTTCATGACCCTGGGGCTATGGGTGGTTAGTATGGCACCTTTGCTTTCCATCACAATGGTCTCTATGACTTGATTTCTAAGGTTTCTGGTTAATTTTCCCAGGGAGAGGGTGCGTCACCGGAGAAGACAATTGATCTTGGAGTATCATAAAGGCCACAGTGATGGAAAGTAAAGACACTATGCTAACCACCCATAGCCGCTGGATCACAAAAAGATCAAATAAGCACTAATATCAAGTTTTTGTTTTTTTTCACCTTAAAAGTTCCAGCGTGTACCTTTAAAGTCAAATTTCAACAGTGTGATATTGAAGTCTATATCTGTCTTTGAGTTTAGGGTTGACTTTAGTAATTTTTTACAACTTGCAGGGTAATATTTCAAGGTCACTGTCACAATAATGCTAAAGCAAAAAGACTTTATCCTGTACATAGATCCATTGTCTTTACTTTTATTTTTACTTACTTTTACAATTTACTTAAGGAGGGCAAATATATATAATTCCACTACCAGGAAATGTACTTTAAGCTATTGAATCATTAAAAAAACACCACAAATATAAACGCGTGCAACACACTTCAGCAAAAGGTTGTACTCACAGTTTGGTGTCCAGTTGCAGTAGAAAGCCCTGTTTATCATACACTGCAAAACAGAAACAAAGGGACAGGACATTTTTATTACTAAAGGCCAATAGAACGGCTGTCGGTCGCCGCACGTCGCTAAACCAAAGCAACTATCAGCACCGGTCGCTGTAGTTGTTACATTTCACAGGGAACATAAAGGAACGTGACAACAAAATTAAAGGAGAAGCATTAGAACAAGCGGGATTACAGGGAGAAGTCAGCCATCTGCATCAAAGAAAGGGAGAAAAGAAGACAGCGACCACCTATGTTAAACCACGGACACAGCCAATAGGTGTCAGAGAAGCTTTGAAGGAAAAGGCTCGTCGAAAAAGCAGAAATAAAACATGTGACAGCGGAGTTTATTTAGTGAACGATTAAATAAAGGCTGCTTCATCATATGGCGATGTTAAAAAGTGAGATCAGGAATGTCCACAAGAAAAAAA
>JAADKR020000006.1:11233237-11251689 GCA_011763505.2 Lythrypnus dalli
ATACACACACAAGAATGCAACTAAAGACATCTCAATGGACTAGGTTATGGGACAGCTTATTCAGTATGTTAGGGTGGACAGTAATGAATGTCCATCAGCAGAAGGAGCAGTGAGGGACTTACTAGGACATATCCAGGAGCTGGTCCAGGTCCACTCCTCTGTAGGTGAACTTCCTGAAGGTACGCTTTTTCTTGATCTCGGCATCCGCCTGGAAAATATGGGGGTTGATTTATACTTTAAATCACCGAGTGTACCCAGTCATGCATTGCATTTGCGTCCAGTAAAACGCTTGAGATTAGCCCTACTGGATTATGTAGGTATGGCTTAGAAATATGTTACAAACAGGCAGGACTGCCGCTTAGCTTAGCCATTAGCGACTCCGAAATCAGCTATTTAAGCGAAACATCTCATTTCAGAGCCACAATTTCTACATGGCTGTTTGGTTAGACAGTCTAAGCTCTCATGACATATGGAAAAGCGGTGATGTACGTCTTTATAAAGACCAGATGGTTATAGATTACATTTATACGGGCCACAGGGGCACAGATACCTACCATCTTGCCTGAAGTTCCGGGGGAAGAGAACGGCTCAAACTCTCGCTCTGTTTATTATCGCGCGATTTTGACACAGCTTCCGGTTGCTCCTTTACTGCAAATTTCTTTTAAAACAGTAGGTGGCGCTTTTAGATTATTTTTTATTTCAAAGCATTATCACTCAACCACAGCTGCCTGATAACATTAAAATCATATTGTGGGGATATTGCACTTTTATAAACACTAGTCTAATTTCAGTTATTTCTCTATATATTAAAAAGTCCTTGGATAAGAGGGCAAACCATTTTACTGTCCCCTATACACAGTAACATTTATTTATTTAATAGTTACTACATCATTTTAATTGATACTTTTCCTCTTCTACTTCAGTAATAATTACAACATTTACCTCTACCGGAGTATTTGTATAAGCCTGAGTATTACTATTTCAAAGTAATAATATTTTTGGCTCCTCTGCCTGCCTCTCATTTTCTATAAGCATTCAAATTACTTTTTTTTTTTTTTTTTTACTAGTTATATAATAGTCTTTCAGCTATAAAAATAACATTTCAATATTTCCACTGCAGGCCCTTGTTTAAACAAACCACTGTCATATCTTCTCATCTTTCCTTTGTCATATCCAAGAGATCTGGCTTAAGGCTGTTACATAACTGTTTCAAAACCACCAGTTGTCAGTCTCCTGAACAGAAATGATAGTGATGGTTGATGGTTTTTAAAATACCCTTATAAGGTGCAATGTCGGCCTTTAAATATGTGGCATTCTGTATGTTTTTCACTCACCTGTCATTAAATCAGGTACGCACTTGTACACACTTAAGAAACTGGACTTAAAAGAGTAGTTTTATGAATAGTATGTTTAACTTCTATTGTTGTTTTGAACTTTCAGTCTCTTGAGAAGTTTTGGTTTTGAAGAAATCTGTGAAATATAAATGAATAATAAAGTTTGTTTTTTTCTGGTTTCTTGTGGTAAATGTTTGATTTGTCTTCTATTTGTTGTTGTGGTGTGTTCATAAGCGATGACAGATTTTACCCTACACTTTGGTTTGTCTGTCAATTGTGGAATTAAAAGTCTATAAATACATTGAGACTTACACTCGAAGTTACCCAGTAAAGTAATAGTTTTGACAAGTACCTTTTAACTCTTGAGTAAATATTGGAATGGCTACTTTATACTTCTGTGACTAATAATACCTTAATTTTGAAGTACAGTTATAAGTAAACACTCTGGCTAATATGTCCACTTCCCATAAGTTATAGTAGCATCTGGCATTAACTAAATGGTGCCAAAATCTTGTGTAGTTTTTCTGTTGTAGTTGTAGTAATAGACTATAGTATGCCTAATTAAGTAATGCATTGATTATGATTTGGTTTGTTTAATATGGTAAAATAAAACTCAATAAATTGAGCCAAATGTCTGACCAAAACAAAGCCACTTTTTCATACATCTTTTATTATACAATTGTCAAAAAAACATTTTTACTCCAGAAGAAACGGATTGGCCCCACGCTAAAAATTCTAAAGTAAGTTAAAAAAAAAACACTAAAAAAACTAGTTTAAAATCACAAAATATGCTTAAATAATAATCAAAAACAGATTGAGGAATGGATTGCATATTCAAAAGTATTCTATAATCGATTTAATAACATTATTCATTCACAAAAGTATTCAGTATTCTTTCTCTACAAGGAATGTTCTGAACTTCACTTCAGTTTTACTTCTTATCAGCCTCTATCCAACGAAAACAATCCGAGCTCCAAGTCGGACGGCTAAAGCAAACAGAGCAACCATTTCCGCTAATAAGGAATGAATGAAAGAAAAGTACAAAAAATGGGTAGCACTTTGTAACGACAACATACCATTGAGCATTTGTAACACAGAAGCATTGGGTCACCATTTATAAACAATATCCCATTTCTGAGCTTATAAATGATGAAGAATGCTTTGGAAGGGTTCTATAAATGATGCCGTAAAGCCACACCATTAACATTACTGCCTATAATCCTTTGCCATGTCACCAGAGTTATGCAAATGCTTTAGAAATGCTCAATATTGTGTACTCATTATAAAATGTTACCTAAGAAGGTCTTGCATTTTGTTCCCTTATTGTTGAACCTATACAGCAAGCCAATACTGAAAAAATGCCAAGGTAACATTACACAAATGTACATTCACAAAACAAAATGTATGCTTACAATATCACTAGGACCTTAATAATATATGTTACTCGGCCAAACTGCCTGGAACTACTGGAGACATGAGGCTAAAGATTTGGCACACAAACAATCCGAGCTAAGCCAAAGACTGGCTACTGTGGTTCTTTTAAATACAAAGTCACAGAATACAGTTCATTATGATATGTGTAACATTGTTCTTGCGCAGAAAAAGGGGAAAGAGTCAATTGATAAAAATACTAAAGAAATTAGCCAATAACTGCAGAGCCCCATCAGTCAACAGGGGGAAAAAGTAGAAGTAAGTTTGTACAGGTCATTTTTTTTTTTTTTTGATAATGCAGCCCTAAAAATAAAAATATGCAAGTTAATTTTTTTCTAATTTCTTCCATTTTAGCCTGGTCGTGCTTATGATTTTAGTTTAAATTTCATGGAATGTACATTGAAAATGGCTTAGTATTGCAATATTTGAGACTAATAGAATATCACACTTTTTCCTTTAATCAGGCAGCCCTGTTCAGAATAATATGCAATAAAAAAGGAATAGTGTGCATGGATTAATGGGCAATGCTGTATCGAAAATCAATAGAAATCTACTGGAAAGACTAATTAAAGTTATATGACATGCCTTCTTTAGCAATCAATACTAAGATAGAGAAATTACTCAAGAATTGATTGGTCAAAATCTCAAACGGTATTGGTGCAGATGAGTCAAGAGTGATGCATTTATCAGTTCTTCTCAAGTAACAAACCAACACAAATGTTTGTTTTTTCAGGACTTTTGGGGCTCTGTAGACACCAGTTGTTTCAACATAATCTAGATACAAACATACAGTGGCTTCAGGAAGTATTCATACCCCTCTTTTTAGTTATTTTGTTGTTAAAGTTTGATACTGATGAGGTTCAAACTGTTATTAACTTATTACAGGAGATGCAGTAGCTGGATCATGGATCATTTACCACAAACCTAAAACTTTTATGAAGGTTCCAAAATAGTTGTTGCATAGACTCTAAATACAGTATGTACTTACTTACTTACTTTTTATATGTATTCAAAACTAGGGTAATCAGTGAAAAATGTATACGACTTTACTTTTGCTCCATAATAAAACAAATAACTACAGTCGGCCTGGATCTGCTGCGGTGACAAAGACTGAATCGTTGTTGCTTTTTTAATCCCGCCTTTGACAAACTGATGCTACCTCTGTCAGATTGTTTTGAAAGCAAGTCTGACTAGAAAAGATCCGAACTCTTTCTGAAGCCACCGCGTGACGCTCGCCGTGAGGTTGTTCTGCCTTCCTTCTAAAATCCTTCCCTTCCTGACCACCCGCCCCCCGGCTGCGCTCAGTAGTCGGTCTCGGCCTGGTTGTACTCCTCGTGGTAGCCCTGGTAGCCCTCGTCCTGGTAGTCCGGGCTGTACTCCTGCTCGCCGCCCGCCCCGTTCTGCTCGCCGTTGCCCTGGGCCTTGGGGCAGTACTTGGCGTCGTAGATCTGCCGCCCGAGCCCGAAGTTCTGGCCGCTCTGGTTGGCGCCCTGGCTGTAGCCCATCTGCAGGGACATGGTGGTGTTGTCGCAGCGCTCCGTGCCGTGCTTGGGCTCAAAAATGGCGCGCCTCGTCCCCGGAGCGGTCATGCCGGCCTGAGGGAGGGAGGGAGGAGGGTTAGACATGGAGGACATCTGGGAGACGTAGGCACAGTTTATGCAAATCTACTCTGTTCTTAATAAAGGTGAGTTTTTTTTGCTCTTGTGCACTGACTGATTCTGAAAGGTTAAAATGTTTGGCGGAGATGCTCAGAGTCGAGCTGCTGCTCCACATCGGGAAGATGACTGAGGAGGTTCACCAGCTTTGGGCCTTCTGGAATATGCAGTGTGTGGACTTTTGTTCTCCTTGTGTCAGTCTAGGTTTCCTCTAAAAATCTACAATAGTGTACCCTCTGACCATGAGATTGTGAAATCTCAGCAGGACTTTCCTTGTTAAAGGCCTAATCTTTTTTAATACACGCAAATATTTACCTGTTTATTTCAAAATAAATGTGTAGACTCACGACTATTTCAAGAGCCACAGGCCTAAAGCCTCTGAAGTGGCCGTTTGGAGGTTTAATGGAAAGGTTTAATCCTTTAATATTATGGCACTTTTAGGCAAAAATGAAGGCAGTGACAAATTATTTGTTCTAAAAAGTAATAAAAAATCAAAAATATTCAATGAACTAATATTCTATCAAAGAAAGTGTATGATTTGTTGTTTGAGAATAAAAAAAATACTTGTGGCCATGACTTTTATTTGGTTTGAAAATGGACAAAGAGGCTCTTTTGATGTTGAAGGTTACAGACCCATGATATAATCAATTGACAACAATGAAATTAATGTGCAATTTCTTTTCTATAATTTCTGCATTATTATTGTAAGACCCTATTGTACATGTTTTATTGGCGGGAAACCATAGCATACTGAGGAAACCCATGTAAACCAGAGGAGAACATACAAACTCCACACAGAAACCTGGGACCTACAACCCGACTATGCACTTTATGACACTGAACTGTTTCTCATTCCTAGTTGGGTGCAGTGATTTCAAAACAGCTACTGATTTGGGAATGTGAGCACGGGTTTCTGAGGGTCAGGGATGATTGGAGACTGTGGCCGGCTCGTTAGTGCCCGAGGAGGTGCTCCCTGCAGTAAAACAATGCACCGTTAATCATTCATTTACCACAGGCTGTTTAGGGTAACCTATTGTGACCCACTGACCTGTCGACCTACACAGCTGAGTGCGAGCAGGAATGCATGGAAAAATAAACACAAATACACGCACAGAGTTGACTTATTACTTTTTAGAGGAGTAGTATGATCTTGTATGACAACTATGATAAAGAAAATGGTATGCATAAGAAGTGCAGTCAAATATCACATCCAGGTTGGAAATGCCTTATGAATATTAAACTAGACAGTCACAATGTACTTGCAAACAATGCACAGGGCTGAACTGTGGCTATTTTCCTGCTGTATGTAGTAGCGTTCCAAAAGTCCATGTATATTCCATATATAAACAAACACGGAGCGTCTGCGTTTGCTGCAGGGAGAGGGGAGTGAAGGGAGCATGGGAGGACATTTGATTAAAGCCAGCATGCTAAAGGAGAAAGTGGCAAAGTTCTACTCCAGGGATGTTTTTGATGAGGGAACAATAGTATAACACGGTATAAGGTTCAAAAAGGTATACAGTATTCATTTAAAATAATTTAACTGCAATATAATGAAAATAATTCCAACACACTGACAGCATAATTTCTTGTTGTGTAATATGAGCCTATTGGAATGTTTTTTGGCCAACCTTTCTGTCCATATTTTATTGTAAATTAATAATAAAATAAGATTTACAAAAGCTAACTTTAAAAAAATGCTCAGATTGAATCAAATGTCTGTTAATTTCTAACTTTAGGGCTAGAACACCTACAGTTAAACACTGAAGTCTTCTCTGGTGAAATATTTACTTTTTAAGTTGACATGCAATTGATTATGCAACAGCTGTTCAAATAAGTATTTATTTTTAACAAGACACAGTTAACTCTCCTTGGGGATAAAACTCAGGAAAAGTCATTAGCCAAGCATCATGCTGCTAAGAAACACTCAGTGGACAGAGCCTATTAGTCAGTAATTACAGATCACTGATTTATAATGTTGAAAGAATGCACTGAGTAAATCATTATGTTGTTACTGACTACCAGCAGTACAAAGACCGCTTTGTACCAGCAGTGACTGCACTTCTGAAGAGATGGTGAGAGAAGCCTCAACCCCAGCACCTCGAGAGCACTTTAGGCTCATGTAACGGAAATGTCTTTAGCTCCGATCATTATGTGCATCATGTGTTTGTCACATCTTGTTGCTACACGTCTTTTACTGTTTAAGACTGCAAACCGATTTACTTCAGGTGCCCGAAAAAATCTTCAGCTAAAACTGTGAATAGAGAGTTGTACGTGTATTCATGTATGTATTAAAACCTTTGGACAGGGTATGGCCTGCTCGAGCCTGCTGCCTGTTTGATTAGTTGTTGCTCCATGGTACTTCAGCAAAAATTGGGATCAGAGCACTACATAAAAACCGCTCCGGCGCAGCTGCATTCGCACCTACAGCTTCCAAAAATGTCTCATTTTGGGGCAATTTTCTACTCTACCAACATTATGGACCTTTTCTCCTTTCAAAAATAGTGTATCGCTGTAAAAACTCCCCTCCAAGTGGATTTGTAATATGCAATAGTAACGTTTTTTTTCTGGCAACATGCATCAATGAGCACAGGTTTTTGAAATCAATACACTGCCATCTTGGATCATCAATACTACTGTAGCTGAACCAAGAACCTGCATTAAAGGGTGGGTTGACAAGATGGCCCTTTTATTCTAAACACCAAATATGTATATAAATGTAATCCAATAATTACAGAATAAAAACATCAACTTTATTCTGACAAAAAAGGCCTTATTTTGCCTAGGACATATTTGCTGAAACAATAATTTGGGGGTAAAACGGTCTACCTTCTTGCAAGACCAAACATGCCCGTAGTTTTATGGCCTCAGACAATAAAGCAAGTCTCAAGGTCCCGGGGCATTTTTCCACTGTAATGATTTATAATGCAGACAGGGGAGTGATGTGTGTTTTGTGGCTGCTTGACTTCATGGACGTTCTTTGTTACAGGGCTGAGCAGTTACCTGGCTGGCCCCCTTGTTGGTGCCCATCTGCAGGCTGATGGTGGTGTTGTCTAGGGGCACTTGGGCCGGGGCTTTAGGGTCGTACAGATGCCTCCTGGTGCCGTAGGCGTTCATTCCTGCCTGGCTCGCACACTTGTTGGTCCCCATCTGAAAAAGACACAAATAAGAGGGGAATGTTAAGGAAACGCACAATGTTTCTAGGGCATGTTTTTAGATTGTGGAGTGTGGACGTTTCATATAACCCTACTATTCACAAAAGCAGTACGCTATTGGCAGCCGTGGTGAGTATGACAAAACATGCCTTTAGCCTTGAACAATCTTCCTGTCCCGTGTCAAATTTATTGGTTTCTGCTTGTACCTAAGGACATTTCCTGACACCAAGGCCCAAAAACTTTAGCAGTGGTTCATCAAGTGTTTTGGATCACTAGAACAAGCCTCCTGACAGTGTGCTGAGAAAAGATAGACACAATGTACATCATAGAGAGTGTGGTCAATGTGTGACCTCAGCTTTCTTACTACATGAAACAGAAAGTGATGATTGGCTTAATACCAGACAAGTGTTTTTGAGGAGGGTAGAAAACTAAAAACATATTTTTTCTTGTCATTGGGAATTTAACTGTTCATCAAAAAGAGATGTAAAATTGATTCAAACTGCTTAAAATGTGAATTGATGTAAAAAAAAAAAAAAAAAAAAGCAATTAAAAACAATAAATGTAGATTTAACCACAGTGCATAAATTAGTTGACACATTTGTGCCAGACACCACTGCTGGTGTAAATGTATAAATATATAAATGCAGATCTTTAAATTATAAAATTAAAAAAATGTTGATTATAAAAGCATTTGTGATAACAAATCTACTTAACATTTATTTTCATGTTAAGTTTTGGTAGAAACCAAACAGACAGTTACAGTCTGATACAAAAATGCAGATGGTGAAAACAGTCAAAATGATGATTTCATTTTCATGTCTTGTAACAAACTGTTGTGTCAGTAAGACAACTTTACAAAAAATATTAACAAGGACAATTCTTCTTTCACCAGGACTTCATTCTCCTAAGGCATGTCGGTTGTCACAAAGTCAAATATTTGGACAATGCAAAAGGAAGCACTGTAACCTTTAAGACTGTTGGAAGCATTTAAGAAATACATTCTCATCAACGATACCCCAATAATAAGAAAAGAATGAAACAATAACAAAGTTGAAACTTTAACCCACAACACTGAGGTCAGAACAGTGTACATGGCAGAAGTCTTATCTAGTTATACACCAGCAACTCCACTTATATTTTTGAAAAAATGTTTGTAACAATATTAATATTACATTTTATGTACATTACGCATTTCATGCATTCAATACTGTACAGTATTAATAGAGGATAAATGATAAGCCCCGATTCAGTTTCAAGTTCCCAATATTTTACTTTTTTAAGTTAAGTTTTAAGTTAATGACATTATTTTAATGTTCGTTTATAGTTTGACACTCATAACCAAAAACAATATTTTGTCTATTACAGTTATTTTATTGCCCTCACCTTGTGGCTGCACATCTCTCAAGCACAATGGCCTCTCAGTGGACTATTGCTTCATAAATCCTGCACGTCCACTTCCTGTCAACTTGAGCTACTCTTCTGAGTGTGCTTCAGTGTCAGTTTATCTTTCTGTGCCTCTCTCTTTGACAGTTCTCAGAAACAAAAACAAACCGAATGAGACGCTGAGTGAGTCTTGGAGTGCAGCATGTTTCTGACGTGACATAACCACACGAGCAGGTATCGAGGCAGTTTCACCACCGCCTAATCCTCGTGACAAGACCCACGCTCCCATGTTTATGCTTCAGTTTAGACTACATTTCCTGTCAGATTAGATGTAGCAAATCAGTTTCTGCTGGCTGCTGTCTATACATTAGTGGAAGACCTTTATAATCCATTGTGCCAGTGAGTTTCATTCTTTTCAGAAATTCTCTGCTACATTCTGGGAAAATATCACTGTAGCTTGAAGACGCGTGTCAAGCTAAAGCATGACGATTCGATTTGGAAAACTCCATAAACAGTGTTGAAGCAGCACAGTTCACCGATTTCCAAAGGCTGATTAAGCTGGTTCTAAGCAGTCTCAAAATATAAACAGAAGAAAATATGTAAGGGCATAAATATAAGGACTGAAAAGTTATCAATTTCAAACATGTACTTTACTACAGTGAAGTAATTCTCTCCTCGAATTCCCACTTTATCTTGGTGGAGAGGTTTGAGCAACCAAATGATCCTAAGAGCTATACAGTTATGAGCTTCTTGCAGATCCAAGATGACGGATCAAAAGTCTCTAAACTTTAGAGCAACAAGGCTGGTTTTGCTGTCAGGACTGACAGCAGCCTGAAGGAGCGCCGTGGGGCTGTTCTCCAAGAGAGCCTTCGCCTGCAGCAGGAGCCATAAGGATCTGACACAGCCTGATCTGGGCTTTCCAGATCAGACACTACTGCGATCACAAACCAGCAACAGGTAAGCAAAAAAGGGTTGATGAATGAATTTCATTATTTTGCTGACTGGAGTTGTACAAGCAGCTTCGCAAATTAAAAAATAAATAAAATGTGAATAGTTCATAAAGCATTTGTGTCCACAAGATCTGGGGTAAACAAACCAAACATTGATTTTGCTAATAACACTGATGTTTTACTTGATGTAAAAGCTTTTTTTTGTTTGATTTGATAATCATGCTGATTATCCAGCCAGAGAGCAGAATGGGCATCACATTTAGGGTTGCCAAAATGTTATGGATAAATCCAGCTTGGCGCAACATAAAGAAACTCTGACTTCCACAATTCCAGCACCAAACCTAAATCATGTTCTAACTCGTGCTAGTGCAGCCTTCAGTAGATAAAGCTCAGTAACTGAACTCTGGAGGCGCTTAGCTTTCAAATGCACATTCACATTTAGTCCAACTCGTCCTTGCGTCCATGTTTAGACAAACTAACTTCAGATTTAGCTGTAGTGCCTTTTTTAAACATGTGCACAAACACAACCCATCGATTGTTATGGCTATAATTTTCTCACCATCTCGGTTATTATCTTGGTACATATAATGTAGCATGTCAAGAGAAAAAAAAACAATGCATCATGTCAGATTAGACAAACCTCAAGCTCAGTTATCAGTTATTTTAAAAAGCCAAGCCAGCACACTATTATACCTGTAGTCCAATGACACACTGCCCCGCCTTAATCTTCTCCTCGTCGAACATCCTCTCCTGCTTGTCTGCGTATTTCACACCGATGTCCATCCTGGAGTGGCCCTTGGTCTTGGCCTGAGGAAAGCAGAAGAACGGTCAGCCTGAGCGGGAGTGTATGTCTGTTGATATAAAGCAGAGAGCGGTGGTACCATGCTGGCGAGGGCGAGCAGCGTGGTCTGCACTTGTGTCAAGTTGCAGTTCTCAAACAGGTCGCTGGCCTCAAACGTGTCGTGGGGCTTCAGGCCGTACACTTTGATCGCTTTGAGGAAGTTGTTCACATTCTCCAGCTGGAAACCAAATCAATCAGGGAATAATTGTGTTAAACAACATCGAAAAAACTTGAACATTTAGGTTCTATATTCAATTTAACAAGATCCACGTCAATATATTAAACCGTTTCATAGAGGTCTGCAGTCTACAAGATATCAATTTTTTTGTTGGAAGACATGCAATTTTACAATATAATTTATAGTTCATGTATACCAAAATATACTTTTGTAGTTTACTTCAGGCAATTATTATTTTGACAGACAAAGCAATTTTAAAAAAAAGAGGTTTGCCAGCACCTTTTTGTACCTTTGTATTCTGTCAATATCATCCAGCCTTACTTCTTTACTCTGCTCTGTGCCAGCAGTGGATGTCATTTTCCACACACATTGCCTTCAAGCTTGGGTAACCAACTTTTATTTTTGTTGTTGAGTAAATTTCTTTTACCATCTTGGGGCTATGTTGTAAACGTAGCAATGTTCAAAGTAAGTCGGCACATTGTCTGCATTAAAATATAGAACAAGTCTGAATCAGCGTGACGTCTTTCCGTGGAGGTTGTTTTGCTATAGATCTGTTGTAGATTTGCTGTAGATTGTGCTTCGACTTCACACACATAATGAAAATAGAAAAATCAGTCACTTTAGCCTTGTTATTTCATGTTTTATGACTCACTTATACTAACCCCTACACTTGTAGAGCTTTAAAGGACAGTTTAGGGTAATGAAAACAGCTGTAACTAACCATGACACAATAACAAACAAAACGCCATTATTGCATCATGTCTGTGTCCAAGTGCCTTTTATAGAGAACAGTGACATTGAACTCATCACAAAGCAGCTGTAAGTGAGCTGCGTGATTCAGACTTGCTTTTAAACCTCCCACACTGTAAAAAGGTCTGTGTTACAATCGACTACAGTGTCACTGGTTCCAGTTTGGCCCCACCTTACATTAGTAAAAGGCAGAGTACTTCACAGGCACACGGCCAAACTTAATTAGTTGGGGTGGATATAATTATTATTATTACAATAGACTGCATTGTGAATTGTGACATTAATAGCGTTGCAATATGCCAACAAGTTGTCTGACAAATGTCTAACAGCATTTAACAATGGCCAGAGAGTTAAGGATAAGATCTTTATACGTTTTTTCTTCCTTTAATTGCTTTGATTGATTATTAAGAAACGGTTGTAAATAGATGTGTTCCTCTCCGTGGATGAGAGCAGATGCACGTATGCACTGTAGGACTGAATTACTGTTGCCCATTTTACACGTATACACATTATTTTATAAACCATGACCTCAGCGATGATGAAGACCAATTGTTGGTGGAAACATGTTGACTTGGTCATGTAAATAAAAAGGCCTTTATTTACTTCCTTGGACTGGGTTTGCAGTCCTTTCAATGATTCCTTTTACCAAGACTACTTTTTAGGTACTTCTGAAGCATTTCCCAACTCAGAGTTTACACCGGACTCACCTGATACCAGTTGTGCTCTGATTCATTGATCTTCTGCACTGAATTTGGCTGTAGAGTGTTGATAAGTCTGAGGAAACGGGAAATAAACTTTGTTAATCTCCTTCATCTGACTTCCTAAAATAAAGACACATGAGCTCATTGTTTTGTCTCTTACTTGCACAAAATCACGCCGCTCTTCAGGCCTCGCTGAAAGTCGGAGTCGATGCTGCAGCCCGTGACCTCATGGATCCACACGCGCAGCTCCTCCTCAGCCTGAGGGTCGTATTTCTGCGCAATCTGGTCAAAAGAGAGAGGGGTCAAGGGTCAAATGAGAGGTACCAGTTAACACAGACCAGACTGTTTTCAGGAGATGTTTGCAGGTCAAACAAGGCCACAAGTAAATAGAGTGTTGTGTAGAGAAAGCAGAACACAATGGGACAATGCAGTTTTAGAGAAATTCAACAGGTCCATCAACTCGAAGGAGAAGGCTTAGGCCAAACGTGGGAAATCAGGGCAAAAGATTAATCACATGTTCTTTCAAATAAGGCAATTTATTTAACTGAAATTGGTTACAATAATCAAAACAAAGGATGCAGTCAAATGTGCACTGTTGTTGCACCGAATCTTGATTTGTTTTTCTTCAGTGCAATGGGAAAAATATTTGTCATTTACACCAGCTTCTCTACACAGAGAAAACACTGAAATGCAAACAATACATTGTTGTGAAGATTGTAGATTTCTGTTCTAGTTTTCGCCTCAAAAAATGTCAAAAAAATTGCAAAGATTTCCAAAATTGACCTTGTGCTGAAAGATGAATTTTCACAAGATTTGTGATTTCACAAACGCGCGACAATACATCTTGACAGACGCAATCTCCTGTGTTCGGCTCAACTCCCCTGGCATTTCAGACCAATTTCGTGGCGGTATTTTCGTGATATTGTGTCTTGGCATGGTTTTTTAGGTGGAATGCTCAATAACTCAAATTAATATTAATTCACAACTTTCAAAATGATGTGTGCAAGACTGGAAAAGTCTTGCACACATCATTCAAGAAATTAAATAGCGATTTTATTCCAGAGTATGAGAAAAATGCAATTTCAGCAGTTCCATAATAAATCTAGTGACATAGTAAAGTCAGTAGTATAATAAAGTGCCCTATTGTGTAGATTGTCGTTGATTCCAAGATTAAAGTTTATATATCAAGAGAGCAGACGGTCTCAAAAGAAAATTGCCTATAACATTGCCTCCTGTGTCTCCAGTAAGTCTTTCAACTGATGCTACCCATAATCATTTAAAAAGAACCCGTTTTCTCCTGCAAATTAGTTCTTCAAAGAAAGTACATCCACAATTGTAATTTCACACTGTAATTCCACAGTACAGGAAAAGAAGGCAAGGTCTCAATTTGCAAGAGCATGAGCGAACCTGCCATTATTACTCCCAGTCCCTCCCTGTATACGGTTACACAACAAACACCTAGTTATCGTTCTGAAAGACCTTTCACAGCCAAGACTCTCACACTTATGTCAGGCAAAGAGCAAAACTCGCAAATATAAATCACACCTCGGCGATCTGACAATACCCCTGATTATTGTGGCCGCTCCTCCCCTCCCCTTTTTAATAAACTTGTAGCAAACAGGATATCCTTGATTCTGTGCACTGTTAGCTTTATTCAAGAGCAGACAAGTCGTGCTCTGTGGCCTGGCTGTGGCTGGGAGAGCGGCGGCTTTGAGAGTGACCCTGTGTATGTGATAAAACGCCAGCCATAACACGCTTTAAAGCTGTGGGGAGGTGATACAGGAGTACAATGAGGCAGATTGTGGCGGGGGCCGCCAGATAAATTGCAAATTAAAGCACTATCAAATAATATATGTTAAGATTAGGGCTAGGATTGTGAGATTAGTTGTGTTCACATTGTAGCATGTTCATTTCTTGAAGCGCTCTATGATACGGTTACAAAATTATTTCTAATTGAATTTTAATGGCAATTTTAGTTTAGGGCAGCATGTATTTAAGCATTAGTGCTATGCGCTCTGCAACAAAACATCCCGTCTCTGCTAACCCAGTCTGTACATACATGGGGATCTTCCAGGATTTTATTAGTTCATATTTCAGGCTTAAATCAAATGCCAACACACTAATGGACAGAACTGGATCTTGTTTATAGAGCATAAATCACAAATCTGAACTCAATACGCTGTGATGTCATCAGGTCCAGGGCTTTGGTAGGAATCATAAATGTATTAAATGTATAATAAATGTTCTATGGTAGGCAAAAACATTGTTCACAAACACTATTGCTTCAGATCTGCTTTAAATAAATAGGAAATCTGCTCAATCAAAAATTGCAACGTAAACAACAGCAATCGCTCCTTTTGCTAAAACCAATAGGAATTAAGTGGCTTGCTCGTTTTTCCACAAAACATTTCGTCAAAGATGAGGAGTAATACACAGAGGCAATGCCTCAGTCGCTGTGACATTAGGCTATTATATATAACATTAGTCTTCTCCACTCATCTTGGATGAGAGTATCAAACTCAAAAATAACTTTGTATGTGACATGATACTTTTGAAAACAGCCGAGTGCATACACAAGTCATGCCAACACTATCTATATGTAAAACTACCGTACTACCAATTATTCAGAATCGGTTAAAACACTGACATGACATTTGGAGAACTGGAGATCATTGTGGAGAAATGCATGGGGCCCTGTAGCAATCATGTGTGCAGATAGACTAAACTCAAGAATGCAGACTTCCATTAACTTTAATTAATCACGTGGTTTCATTTGACCAATACTTGTCCCGCAATCCCCTTCTGTAATTGTGTTAAATAGTAATAGCTGTAATAAGGTCTTGGCTAAAAAACTAATACAAAACACCATCTAGCTCCCAGAGAGTTCAGGATTGTGTTGTCAAAAACTCTTTTATGGGATTCCATAAATAAATAAACCAATGAAGATTTTATAATGTAATAAAATTTAAATTACCGCATTTACGCATCTGGACACGACAGTGTCAAATGTATTCAAAAAGAAGAGACTAGGCAGCTGTTGCAGGTTTTTCTTCTTTTTACATTATTTTAAACAGTGGATGTCTACTAGATCTACCAAAATAATAGATTTCCAGTGTTAAAAGCATAGACTGTATATCAATGGGACTGCTTAAAGCCTACTACTTATTGAAACCATAAGGAATTGGCAGCTGGCTCCGAAAGTTCCGACTTGCCACTGTCATTTTTGAACAGGCTTGTCATTCTTACCTTCACATGATTCTAATAACATTCGCAACACCATCCTATTTTCTTCCCTTTTACCATTTTTCTGTTTGTTGCCCTATTTTTCATAATGGAGGAAGTCACGACTCCAGCAGTCCATCATACAGTCTCTGGTTAAAATACACAAAAAATCTTTCATCACCACAGTGTGTCCTTTCCTGATGGGTAACTCACGGTCATTTATCATTTGATTGTGTATCGTGATTAAATAATTTAGCTCACGATATAAACCACATGCTTGCGATCTTCCCAAAAATGTAAACAATCTTAAAATGATTTCTCCAAATGCTACTTTATTTGTATGTACAATGTTGATAAATAATGCATTATTATAAAAATTGCCAAATGCATAGCTAAACAGTCATACATAATAACCATTCAGGTGTAAAGTATGTATCACAATAACTTATTACTTTTAATTTTTTTTGTGGCATTTGCCTTACAATCTTTTGCTTTCCAATACTGCAGAGTGGCTTTCTTGAACATGCCAAGTAAAATTTCAAAACCAAACCAAAATCCAAAATGACTATCTTGCTAACCTCTCCTCTAACTCGCATCTCGAACATAAAGATAAGGTTCATGCTGGCTTCTTGAACCGCAGCTACAGCTAACAATCCCTTCTGTCCCTGGGGCCATGGAAAGCTAACCGCAGAGCTAGCCTATTATAAACACTGGCAACGGCTCTTAAAAACCACGTCTGTCTTCTAATTACATTACACTCCTGCTAGTATTAAAAGACATCATGGCGCGCTCAAATTGGTCGGGCCAAAACCTGCACATTATTTTAAAAGACAAAGGGAATGCCAGGAATTTCCCCCTCGGAGCATGGAAGGAAACAGAGCAGAGTTATGGAGGAAAGAAGCTTGTAAATAACAGCAGCTACTTGGACAATGTCGGCGCAGCTGGATATTTCCGCTGTTGGAGATTGTAATGATGAATGAACTCACAGACCCAACTGGGTTTATGGAAGCCATATTTGGAAAAGAGTCAAAGTGAGAAAAAAGTTAGATAGACGTTTAATAACTTTGTAATCCGAGCCAAGAGTCTACCAGCGAGACAAAAGCGGTGCCTCACGGTTGACTCCAGCAGGCTGTTGTTTGCCAGAGAATCCCACTCAGTTAGACCGGTCTGTGCCAGCAGATACCTGATCGAAAGGCAATAATCGGGGAGATCTACTGCAAGACTTCTCCCAAAAGTGTCTTGGTGGTTTGAGAAGGCAAAGTGGCAGCCTCACTCCCGTCAGTAAAAACTCACGGTTATGTGTAGGGCTGGGCACAGTCCAGTTTTTATCGATACCAGAACTTTATGGAAAACATCTGAATGGTATTTTTTATACCTATATTCCAGTATTTGTCATATAGAAACATCAAACTTAACAATAATGGTACTTTATTGCATACAAAACTTTTTTTTGGGTTAATTTTCTCATTGTGACCAAAAAAGTTCACCTAAAAGTTTCATAATGCACCTTTAACTTGCCAATTTATATATTTTTTCTCCTTTTAGGCTAGCCTAGAAACTAGACGCCCCCTAATGGCAGCAAATAGTTTTTGCTGCCCGGGAGGGTCTAGAGGACCTCGGTTGAAGTTTCCAAAAACCGGACGGGCCAATCAAATTGCGAAGAGGAGAGCCAGAAGCCTTTTTTTTCCGGAGAGCTGGAAGCCGGAGGGCAGGCTAAAGACGTGCATGACGTCAGAGGTGCGACGCTTTCAGCAGTAAACACACCAGCATGGCGGCCGCTAACGCACAGCTCTCGTTCAAGACTGCTTTGAGCACAGTACAAAGGTTTTCTTTGGGTCAAACATGTTTGAGAAATGTGCCAACACACCAGCAACCCTTAAACTCTTCTCACAGAAACAACTACAACCGCGGAGCTTCATTTTGCCACCCACTTTGTTAGCCACTTTTAGCATTCTGCGGAGCTAACGTTCTCTTCCGGCGCTCTGGTGACGTAATTGCGTTGATTCGACGTAGCGCTATCCAATAGCAGCCGAGGGATTTGAATGACAACCGTATCTCCCGCCCCTCAGCCAACAGAGCTTCCCCAGACCAAACATCAACAGCGGGCAGGCTACTTTTAAGCGCTTATTCAAGTGTAAATTCAGCTTGCTCCCACTTTCCAGTAAACATTGACTGTAAAGGTTTACCCATCAAAGCAGTCACATAAATGACAGCAGTGGCTCAGTGGTTAATCACCCATAGATCAAAGGATGAAGATTTGAATCCCACCTCGATCCCGGGCATATTGCTGTTGTGTCCTTGAGCAAGACAACACTCACTTTGTCCATGTGGCTGGATGTGGTCTGAGTGGAGAGTGATTGAAGAATGCAATCAATTGTATTGTAACATTAACCATCTGGAAAAATGCTAAACAAGACGCCTGATTTTACATCAAAGAAACAGGATGTGAGATTTGCTTTGTATGAACATATGCCTGTAACTGATTCATTTCTGTTAATTAAAACTTCCTTATATATGGAATAAGGAACTATTGACTTTGAAGGAGAGTTTTTACTTTTGATTTCTCACAAATATGGAAACTTACTCTACTTCATGAATGCATCGGTTTTAAAACTTTTAGTAAAATACTATAATCTTGGAAGGAGGCAGATTGGTTTGCTGTAGCAATACTGAAAACTGGCATTTTAACGTTACTATTTAAACCATTAGGTCTGTTTCTTATGATAGCAGAAAAGTCTATAGCCATGTACGTTTCTACAGAGCTGAGAGCAGATAAAATTGCCATTATTAATGTAGGATTTTGTTAGCCTAGAAACTAGACGCCCCCTAATGGCAGCAAATAGTTTTTGCTGCCC
>JAADKR020000006.1:11275870-11290983 GCA_011763505.2 Lythrypnus dalli
ACTTTTATAGATAACTTGATTGGAGCATTAATTATTCTCCTTCATAGTCACAGACCTGAGGTTAACCCAGACTCACCATGTCCTCCTTGGTGCAGTTTATTTTAATGGCAGCATTTCTGCTACAATGGCCTAATCTTTCCTGTGGCTTTTATTTGGGTGAAATAACGGAAACAGCCCTTGAGATTATAAAGTCAACTATCACTTTGATTTCTCATTTTACCACATTATTTCAGATAGACAGGGCGAGGCTGTGGTGGGGGCCTGGGAGGAGTTTAGCGTTCCTGCTTTAATATCCAAACTCACAGTGGACAGATTCACTGAGTAGAACCCCTCAGTCAAGGCAAACGTACGGCAGGATGTTGAGTCTGCTCTCGTCCCCGTGCGGGTCTAATGATATGCACTCTGTCCAGTCGTACCACGTGCCCTGGGTGTCATAGCAGCCATTGACCCCAGGCCAGTGCTTCGTCTGTATCCTGTCCATGTCGTCCTCTGTGAGGGCCCGCGTCACTCCAGGCAGCTCCTCCACAGACTGGCTCACCTGTAACACATGCCGGTGCCTGGTGTCTGGAGCGCCATGTTCCTCCCTTTTTAAGTACTCTGACATGAAAAAGTGTGCACCGGGGGCTTGCACTCCAGAAGATGTCAGCACGTTGCTCTGGAGATTTAGATAGGACTGGATAAACTCATTCGTGGACAGCTCCTTCCAGTTGGTTTGATGGAAAGGGTTGGGGCCTTGGGGAGTGGTGGATGTTGTGAATGCTGTAGATGTTGCCGAGGGGACTTGGGCAGTGTTTTCAGTTCTTTGCTGGGGCTGAGGTTCTAAAACTATGGTTTCCTCAGAGTGAGTCTGTTCTTTATGGACTATTGGTTTAATTTGGCCAGTAACTGGGTCAAACGTCAGTCTGCGTTCTTTTAACCGCACTGGTTTACTTGCATCTTCTAATTTCTGACCATCTAAGTTAACAGAGTAGTCCCTAGGGCGATATTTCCTTCGTTTATGCTCGATGTTGTGTTCGGATTCTTCCGAAACTGTCGGCCTGAGTTGGTCAGGTGATGGGGAGACAGTAGGCGATTCCAAATGTGTGTCCTGTAGCGAGGCCTCTGAACACCAATGTGAAGTAGAGGACCTATGAGAAGATTGGTGCAGTCTATCAGTGAAAGTGGGCTGGGATGGAGAGGGCACAGACATCGGTGAATCGGGGGAACCTTTCGGTGCATAAGGACCAGAGCATTTGATGTCCTGCTTAATGCTCCGAGGGCTGCGGGCCTGGTAGTATCCCCCTACCCCACTGTCGTCCAGCCTTTGCGCCTTTTGGTGAACCGCAGCTTTGATCAAAGAAGAAGTGCTAGGTAGTTTGGCCATGCCCGGTGAACTGGGCCGGGGCTTGACAGCGTTTACAGGAATACGACCTACTTTATCATTGTCCAGGTGCTCAAGCCGCAGTCGGTCCGGCGATGGAACCAACTCCTGCTCTTGCAGTTCAGGGCTGACCAAGATGCCATTACTGGATGGTGGAGAGGAGGAGTTGTCAAAAGGAGACAGTTTAGACATTTTTTCCGGTATGTGCATCCCACTGTCCCTGTTCTCTGCTCTCCGCTTACGGCTCGATTTCTCTGCTTTGGGGGAGTAGGTGTTGTGGACGTCATTTCGGAGCTTAACTTCCGGGACCACTTTGACCGACAGTGGGATGTCCTGTGGGGCAGGGTGAGAGCTGCCATTGGTGGAACCGGGGGCAGCACTAGGAGCCACAACAGCACCTGGTTCAATCAGCTTCTGCCAGTTTCTCAGGAGCTTCTTTGCACGTTTGGCAAGGTCTTCATCCTTGGTTTTCTTCCTCACATCATTGATGAGCTTTCCTAATCGAGTTTCCTATAGAGGGGGAAAAAAGACACATCATAAACAAGTTAAATCTACCCCTGCACGGAGGCATGAGTGCACCACCATACGGTGGTATTTTATGTAGCACCAGTGTGTAAAAATGAACACTGAAAGTTTTGACAGGTTTGATCTCATGGACCAAGCACCATTATTTGCAAAGTTACTCAGTGACAGTTACTCTGAACTTAACGGTGCCTAACTTAGACTCTTATCAAAGAGAAGCTTGACCTCATATCCAGACAAAGGAAAGAATCTCAAACTCAATCACAGCGCAATAATAATCACACAAAAGCTGATTCTGTTGAGAGAAGGTTAAGCTCGGAAAATAAAAGCATGAAACACAAACATTCTAATTAAATATCCCTCTGACATGTCACTTTTTGCCAACAGCCATATTTTCATGAATGAGCCATAGCATTTTTATTCTGCTGCAGCAATAGTCATACTGACAAATATTCAATTGTGAAGTTTCTTTTTATTTTTTTACGATAGTGTGCGTGTGTGTGCGTGTGTAAACATGCAGTATACAAGAGAGGACTTACCTCAAGTGCTTCTTTGGTGATGGGATACTTCTCCAGACTGGTAATGACCTCTAGTACTACCACCATGTTGCATATCTGGAAAGACAACCATTTGAAAAAGCTTTTTTCTCATGTCTTACAGCTAAATTAGACTAAATGTTCCACAGATCTTTGGAAAGCAGTATAGACACCACAGCTCCATGAAGCATGGCTAGCACCAAAAGAGGTGGTCTCATTCCAGACCAATGTTTGGTTGGTATGTAGTCGAGATGGAAGTGTGCTTGGCACAAGTTCTTCTTTTACCTTTATTTAACCATGAAAGTCCCACTTATTCAGGGAAGTCCTGGCCCCAGAGGGGATCCTATTGTACATCATTTTTGTAGTAGGGAAAACTGGAGCATCCAAGGGGAGAACATGCATACTCCACACAGAAAGGCCCCGCCCAGGCATCGAACCTGCTACCTTTTTGCTGTGAGACATGAGCGCTGACATGAGCGTGATATGTGTTTAAAAAGGAGACAAATGAAGTCACATCTTCACAAAATGTCTGATTATCTGGCTTGAAAACCAGAGGAAAGCAACTTGCTAATCAGTGAAACCAAAAGAGAATAATTGTGTGGAGGCTGCCTTAACAATAAGTTGAAATGAAATAACCTGGTATCAAACACACAAATTGGAGTTGCTCCTGGCTTCCACCATGTGTCCATTGAGGATTTAATTTGACATAAGAAACGCATGTGAAGATCTCCAACTAGTATGTAGTTATAGTGGTGGTACCTCACAGTTTTTTGTATAGTAAAACTATAAGTGCAGGCCACGGATAGTTCAGTAGAGTTACCAGCTCACCTCATGTAGTCACCGACTCATTTCTAATGATTTAAATGACACAAAAAGCAATAAATATTTATTTAAGAAAAGCATTACCGAAACATTACTGAAATAGGTTCAAGAAATTATAGGCTCACGTAATACTGATCTTATAAATGTACAAGCAAATTAACTATGTTCAGTAGAATATTTAAGTTCAGAGAGGTTATCCTCAAGAAATATATTGTTGATTAAGGGTCCACTATTCCAAATACGATACTAAATGCACAAACGTAGAAGTGTCATGTCCAACTGTCGCACAGGGACAAACGTGGCAATTGACGCAAAATGCAGAGCTCGTGTGTCAGACTTGACAAGAGAAGATATTGGTGCTGTTAGGACAAAAGATGAACATTCAATGTCATATCCTATCATGTTTTCATGTATCATATTAGCAGTAACACTGGCTGCTGCTAACGTTGTCTAACTTGAGAAGTAGTCCGACTCAACTTTAGCTGCTAACGCTAAAGTTAGCCATATAGGGTTAACGCGCATCGATAAAATATAGCCATTACAGTTAAATGTATCTGAAACAAACTCGACGAGCTCGTGATGTCGACTTTTTGGGTTCAATATTTCATATGTCAGGTCCAAAAGAAGTCAGATATTTTGACTAGCATGTGCGTTGATACCAAGCTAATGTTAGCATGCTAATCGTACCTTACAGTAAACTGTAGCCTAACCGGAGATTATACATTGTTGAGAGATTGCCAATGTCGCGTTAGTTTAGTTATACTGTACAAAGAAAATAACAATTTAACCTCAGGCGTACCTCCAATATGCTGCCCATTTAGTATCTTGAGCATTTAAATATTATTATGAACATATATAGGTGGTCCTTTATAGAAAGATGTATATGGTTTAACGTAACAGCGAAGGTGAGATAACATTTGGGTCCTTAAACCTGATATATTCGCATCGAACCCCACAAGAATTGATAACTTTAGTCAAATAATTATATGTAGTGTAATAGTTCGGCAATAGCTAACGCTGAAGGCCGCTGACAAGCTGAAACCATTGGTTCACAACCAATCACGTGCCAAAAGCAGCCATAACTTTTGTTTAAATAGTTAGCGATCTCTCCCTGAAAGAGTATCTCGGGCTCAACGCTGTTGCTAAGTTAGCTCCAAGCTGTCAACTCCAGAGACTTCCAACATGTCGACGTTTTAAGAAAAGGCAAACCACGATATGTGAAGTCTAAAAGTGGGCTTTTAGAGCTGCGTGGGTGAGTAGGTTTGATATATTGAAGCAGTGTGCCTTTAGTCAAAAGATGTGGTCCAATAACTTTAGCTCTCATTTGTCTCAGTGAGGAATTTGCCTTGTAGCAGCAGCACAGCCATTAGCCATTAGCATTAAGGCTCTGTGTAACATTAGGCAAGCTCCGCCGCCGAACAAACAGAAGTGTCACGTATGTACGATCTGTGAACAACGTGAAGCTGCTAGTTAGCCGCTAGCTGAACTCACATTGCTCTGACTGTCGATGGCCTGCAGCAGCCGGTCCTTCATCTGCTGCGGGGTTGCTGGGACCGTGCTCATTGCCCGTTCGGTGCGGTCCGGAGGATGGAGGGAGGAATCCCCCGAAATCAAACCCCGGAGACTACGGTCGCTCAGAAGACGCTGCGGTGACGCGTCAGGCGCCCGAACAGCATACTTCACCTCGCCTACAAAGCCAGACGGATGGGCGATCTCGCACGAACACTCGGGCTGGCCGCGGGCTGCTCCTGCTCTGTCGGCGCGATACAAACTCCTCTTCAGCCCCGGATCAACCGAGGCTACGCGCTGCGCTGCATGACGGGAAAACAGGCGCACAACACGCTGACGTCAGCACGCACACGAGTAAACATCACGCTGTCGTGCTTCGTTTTTTTTTTTTACTGCGATTTAAATTGTATATTGACTATTCTATACTCTGTATTAGCATCTATTCACCCGTGTTTTGAATGTTGGTATTGTAAATTATTATTATGTTCAACATTTTATATTTTATCCTAAATGCCAAAGATGTATGCATTTACTTTGATCAAAAACGTGATTGAGATGTGAAATTTGTTATTCATATTTTAGTTGTAAAGAGGATTTTAACAATACAGTATTAAAAGAGGTACATACCCAGGCGTGACTGTGCTTCTATTCAACACAGGCCGTATATTATGAATACATAATCAATTGTTAAATAGCGAACTGCATTGTAAAATAATGAGTCTATCATTATAGAAGTATTGCTGTTGACCAGCAGATGGCGCAACACGATAATAAAAGAACTAAGCGTTCAACCTTTTTTTAGTATATTATGTAATGATTTGGGAACACTGAAACATAAGACAAAGCCCATCATACCAGCTTTATGTTTAGGGAAGTTATTGTGTATTCTGTGCTAATTGGCCGACTTGCCTTTTAAGGCCCTATACTGGTTTGCTTATTTATTTAATACAAACAATGAAAGAGGGAACAGTAAATTAAATAGCTGTGGCCACATTTAAAAAAATCCAGTTCTTCACAAGGATTGATTTATATGAACATTACACAATTTGCAGAGTGATCATAATGGAAATACTAGAAAACTAGCCTGCAAGTGTATGAAATGTATACAAATGCTTTGCAATTACATAAACAGTATTATATTTACAAATATCTAAGTTTACAGTTTACAAAAGGAGGACAAAACATTTCATGGCACAGCTAGAAAAAATATCAGGTATAGGGCCTTTACACAATCCCATACAGAATTATTCTAGATAGAAACATCCACTTTCTCAACAAGAACAAGGTTAAGTTTTGAGAGAGCTTTATCCTTGGCTCCTGAGTGTAAAGGGTGTTTAACAGCAACAGCAGAAGTCAGTGCAGGGACGTGTTTTTGAACTGACTCTATTAAAGAGGCTGAGAAATCTTTAAGTTATGAGTAATGTTGATAACCTAAATCTTCAAAAATGCCTGACAATTTTTTGTTTATTTTTTCCAGGTACATTCCACACATGAGAGAAACTAAAGTACTTCTTTAGATTTATTTCTTTTAATGTCATTTACAAATCAGAATAATGCAAAGGTACAAAGACCGAAGCCTCCACAAGAGAAAATACATTAGGTACGGTTCAAACAGAAGCATATGCCATCTTTAAATAAGCGCACATGTACAGGCAAACTCAGGATCTTTTGGTCCGATTCAACAACGGCAAAATTAGAAAACACAATGTCTGAAGCTGTCGTCTTAAAGGGTTACCTCAACACAAAAAATAAAATAAAATTGCATATTTTATGAGCACATATCCCCTGCTGCAATGTTCCCTTTCGCGAGCAAGGAACACGATGCAAATCCTATACACGGCAGTAAAAATCCAGCCTGACCAGCCACAACTTCAAGACACTTTTCCCACTCTTTATAAAGACTCTGGGAACTGTGTCGATACCAAACTTGAGGGAGAATTGATTTGCTGTGAAGAGGAGGTTCCCAAGACAGACAATCCTGCTTTAGAACAGGAAGTGGGAGGAGCCTGGCTGGCTGGCCCGGCGAGTCAAAATGCACAGAATCACCAAGATAGTAAATATAAATATAGAATTTAGCTGCCACTGAATGAGGTTTACTTGTCCTCGAAAAGTTAAATGCACGAGTCTCGGACCTGATAAAAGATGCTGGTCCGATTCCCGTCTTGATTCTCTTTCTGCAAATAAGATCGAACAAAAGTATTGACAGGATGTGATTGACATTTAGGGACATACAGTACAGTAGAGTAGAGTTCTGCACTCCAGTAAAACTATCAGCAGTCAGAGTATATGACACTTTACAATAACACATTTACTAATAATAACTGGTCATTCAGATAGAGAAGTTTAAAGTTTAAAGTATTCAGTGAGGGGGGAGGGTGTCTTAGTGTCTAAATGGTCAGTTATAGATATCTGATAGAGCCATGTCTATAAATTAAAGCTACGGTATTAATTAAAGCCACATTGCAGAACATTCCAGGTTATACTATGTTGCTACATCACAAGAGCATCTAAACTTGTAAAACTCAAAGCAATGTCAGTGAAATAAGCTCCTAATGCTTAGCTAGACACCGACAATGCTGCTTGTGCAAATTATTATCAAAATATAAAATAATTTGGCCCAAAAAGGAACAAATAAATTAAAAGCTCATGCTTTGCTGTCTGTACTCAAAGCAAGGGAGTAACATCTTCCTCATATTTTTAAGGTATTGAATGCTTGTGGTTAACATGTTGCACAGTATGGCTTTAAATAACAATAATCTGCCCATTTTACTACAGGATAAGCAAGAACATACTGTATTTCTCCACCAACTAACAACATACTGATTACAACCAGCATTAATCTAGAAACGACTATTTAAAAGATTTTGACAATAAAACCATGCTCTGCCGTAGTTCTCATTTATGGTTATTCAGATTTTGGCTTTAGGAGTGACTAATAAAGTAAATAGTAAACTGATAACCTTTTTGTGTAACATAATCATTTTGTGTAAAGGCCAACACAGATGTCATTCTGAACGGAAAAGCCTATCTACAAAACCTTTAAATGAAAAGTAAAAAAAGGAGGTATTGCACAAAATGAAAGCACACAGAGAATATTTCAATAGACCAAACAACAGCTTTTACAAATGTGCATAAAAAGCTGATTTCACAACGTATTTAACATGGACAGAGCAAAGAGACTTCCAAGTGTCAGTCTAGTTATTTTGTTTTCAGTTTACGAGATTCAAAAACACAAAAGGCAAAATACGCAAACCAAGTAAACATACACACACAAAAACAAGAATACATGGCAGGTTCAGGATTGTCTTACATATAAACAGGCAAAACTGTGAAATGTAGGGTATTAGTTGGGTACTACAGTAGACTGCCTGTATTGTAAATATGTTTACATAGTACACAGGAGGTATTCATGCCTTTATTTATTTATTCCTGTTATTATATTAATGTTGGCTCATATAGATCATTTTTACAATCTAAACATTTGCGAATGTTCAAAAAAACGCACAACTGTGACAGCTGCCAATGTTAATTTAGATATATGGCTTCATTCTTATAAAAGATTTTTGTTCTATCTATATTTTCTATAAGTGTATAAGTGAATTTCTCCACTGTGAGATTTATTATGTAATAATCTCTTCTGGGCCTGCAGTTGTTGCATTGGATATGAATACTTGTCCCTTAGAACAATTCAATATTTATTTTTTTACCCAAAATGGCGGATTCAAATGGATTTTTACCAATGGAATAGCAATGTTTTGAATTTCTGTATCAGTCTGCTGGACCAAAATAATCGCACGAAATACTGAAATTCATCAGATTATTATTAGACGTGATACTTTTATATAATTTGGAACTTTGTGAGAAAAAAAACGCACAAGAGACTTGATCATGAAGACAAGATTAAAAAGGTCTTCAATGCAAGGCAGGGAGTAATCAGTTACATTTACTTGAGGAACTTTATACACTTGAAGTAGCAACACTTTTAGATGAATAAAAAGTAAGCTACTCTCTACTCCACTGTGACTAAATTCTATGAATAAAAAACTTTACGTTGATATACAGTTTAAAAACCAAAAGCTTATATTTCTGGTTTACCACATCTTCAGAACTACTTTGTTTATCGATTTTATGGCGTATTCTTTGGAAAAATCAGAGTTGATCAAATCATTTCTAGCCTTCAGTTTGAGGGAATTCGAAGGTGTTTCCGTGTTTCTTATCCTCACTTTTAACACAAAAGCAACAGGTTCAAAGAGCAATGGGCTCCTTCAGAAGTCGTAATACCGATGATGCATGGTTTTATAATGTCCCCGAGAAGAATCAGTTCAATTTATCCTTGTATGGAATTTATAAAATTTAGGAAAAGCACCAGAGGGATAACAAAATACTTTCATATCGATTTGACTTTTAAAAATAACTACAATCTATAATATATATTTTTTTTTACATAAAGGCAAGTTTAGTTAAAGACGGGGCAAAAGGTCCAGTGCACATACAGTAACAGTCACATGGGTTTGGTTCTCTAAAGACAAAGCCTAAAGTGCTGGGTGAACGGAAAAAAAATAAAATAACAATTAACTGATTCACTTTAAGCAACGTTGATGCACAAGAAAGAGCAGCACACATCACCAGAAACAGGGAAATATACAGTATTGTACTTCATACATAAGAAATGGGCTGTACAGAAAACTACAGTATACATTGTAGAAAAAGCTTGAATCTTCAACTGAGTTGAAGATTCAAGCTTTTTCTACTATGACCACTACCTGGACGACTGAGAGTCTACACAAACGTACAGTATACATTATATTTGAGCCAGTCCACAAGTCAAAGACACTGGTCAGGATTCTTGTCTCAACCCTCCAAGTTCTGATGGGCGGGACTAACAGGCAGATTAACCAATCGGACGCACGCATGCTTCGTTTCATGGCAAAACAAACAGCGGCTTATGCAAGTTTGCAGAAGTGGTTGAAACACGAGGATGGACAAGAGTAACCATTGTAACAACTACACTCCAACTCGTTTGTAGCTCTCGTAATGGCTCCCACACATCCTGATTGTTAAAGTTAATGAATTCTATGCACGTTTCAGGTACATGCACAGCTTTATGAGGCGGTAACGCAAAGCAGGGCAAATTGCATGGCTTTGTACTTGAGTGATAAAGAGTGATAAAATGTGCTATATTTCGATGCTTACGACAAAATGCCACATTTACAATATTGGTGATGAGGGCCACAAGGAAATCAATGAAGTGAACCCCAGCTTTGATGTTGACTCTAAAAAAAGAATGTCTTTTGACTTTGTAATCTGATATACTTAAAGGGAACATATCTTGCATTTGGAGCCAAAAAAGGCTTAAAAACAGTCTTTTGGTGCCTGAGCATTGATTTAGTTGTTAATGTCTATGTAAGTCTATGTAAGTCTGAACTTGTATCAGTGCAGTACATGCTGTAACATTGGGGAAGGCCAGCTCCTCCCACTGGCAGCCGTTGGAATAACACATTATAAAATAAACCTCTCGCTTTTGATTTCAGTGTTGTAATTGGCTTCAGAAACTAAAATTTGACTAAGACTAAATTCAAAGTGGATAATGACACTAAAACTATGACTAAAATGTCCTGATGTCAAACGATTCTGTTGACTTATGAAAACGAAAAGCATGGACAAAAACTACACTCAACTACATTTCCAGCGAAAGTTTGAACGAGCTTGACATTATTTGAATGCCAAAGAAATAGGCCTGTGCTTTGTGGGAGAAGCTCCATGAAACAGCGCAATATGATTAAATATAATTCAGACTAAAACTAAATCAAAATGAACACAGACTGGAGGGCAAAGACAGCATTAACTGACGACTGATTTCTGTGTGTGCAAAGTAACTCACTGTCCGATGATCTCTAGTTTTCACCATACAGCCCAGCTTCTTTCATGTATTATCATCAAAACACTACCTCATTATAAGCACGTAAAGGAGAGAATGAAGACACAACATAGAGAGTACAAATACATTCTGTTGCATTGACACCATAGAGGCAGTTCATCTGTTTGCAAAACGATTTCACTACGAGGTCACGTCTGTGGGAACAAGAGCTGCACTCTACCTTCCTCAAAGTATCCAAGAATTCACACATGGCACCAACGTCACTCGGGTAGTAAATTCAGGCTTAGGGTAAATTTCTCTTTTACATTGTTTTTTTTTACTTGTTGCATAGATATGCTCACACTAAATGCAATCACAATATGTACAGGTCAAATATAAAAACAAAAGCTTGTAAACGTACTCATTGCAGAGAAATCTTTTTTCTTGACCATAGACTGTACAAACATGGAGGTTCGGGAGTGCTAAGCTAAATCTATGCCACGGTGTAAATTTGATTGAAAATGGCAGTACCTTTATAGGACAGTGCGGACATTTTGTAACTATTTTACTTCACGGTGAGAAGGAACAACAGCATAGTACACACTGGGAGATTAAATACATTAGTTTTATGGAAGTGAACCAACTCGATATGGAAGGATATCTGATTGTCCCAGAAGTTTCAAACTGCACCTGCCAAGAACTGGTGAGTTATTTTTTGAGATAAGTTCGATCTAAATTAAACTTGTCACTATTCTATTGTTGAGTACAGGGTTTATGCAGGTGGCAGCAAATCCAATGTAATGTTTCTTAAAGCCATTTTAATGTATTTAAGATGGCAAATACTACATTTATTTAAGCTCAAAAAATAAATAATATACATTCCATCAAGCAGAGGAATAAGTGAATATTTCAATATTCAAAAGCAACCTGGATACAACATTATAGCAAAAAGTTGTGTTCAGCCAAAACTGCAGTTGAATGTATTCTAGACCATAATTTTTGCATTTTAGTCAAACATAGACAGTAAAACTGCTGAGTTTTTTTTTTACAAATTTAAATTAAATGCCAGTTTGAATCTAAATGAATGCTGCTGAAATTATATTTCAGGCCTTTATTTTGGACAAATTCATTTAACGACTTTAAATACTCTGCAAAAACCCTGAACGTCGGTCTCAAAGTCGGTGAAAAAGACTTTTTCACCTTTTCATAATAAAATTGGACATATCTTTGTATAAATACACTTAAAAACCTATCATCATAGCTAGACATAATTTCATTTTTGAATTAGTGCTTGGGACGACAACGAACACAAATATGCATTTCTTTTGCAAATAATAAAATTGTGTCCTTCATCCTCCTTTGTATGATTGCAGTGTGTGAATTTGTGTGGTTTGGAGGGGCCCATGGCACAGATCTGCAGCCCCTCTTTTGTCAGCACACCCCAGGGCAGTTGTGGCTACAATAGTAGTTTATCACCGCCAAGTGTGGGGTGAAAGAATAATAACTTCTGTGTAGCTCTTTGAGAAACTTGTCAACACAGGCTCGTACAGTGCAATACAAGCGTAAACCATTATTAAATATTATAAAATTAGTTTTAAATGACAGGACATGCATTTCCTTTCATCCTTCCAAATCAAGAAGGGTTAGGCACGATAAATTTGAAATTGTTCCTTTGCTAAGACTGCTCATCAGTGTACTGCAATAGTAATCAGTCAGAAATATCATTACCTGGTATGTACATAGCCAAATCCAACTGTTCTGAAAAGGTACTGCAACTTCACATTCATTAACAACAGATACATAAATACTGAATAAAAATTTACCTTAAAAATAGGGGGCACTTTATATTTACATTGTGCCTGTCTGCATCTTAAAATATGTTTAATAGATCTTTTTTTATATATATATATTTATATATAAGTGCATGATCTGTTATAATTTGCAACTGTAGTGTTTTCCTCTTGCTCAGATGGACACTGATCGGGGGTTGTGATTTTGGCCGAACAAACTTTTCAACAAATCGATTTAACATATACTGTACAAGTCTAATGTGTTTTTCATGTATATATTAATTATTTTTGCAACCAAAAAGATTTTTTAAGGCAAAACAAGTATGCACAGTGATTTGTGATTTCATGCATAACTTATCACGGCTATTTACGGACTTCAACATGACGAGTTTGGGTTTAAATGAAAGAATACCAAACAGCATTCTAACTAAGAGTGAGTGTGGCATATTTTTGTACAGGAACAGGAGGACGTTTCATAAAACTGTTGATTCAAGAACTGGATAAAGTGAAATCATTTAAGATGTAAACATGAAGTTGCCTTAAAATAATCCCAGCTTCATAGAATAGCTTTGTGATGTTTATGCTATTTAAGAGATCACAAAATTAAGTTATTTCTGTTTTTTGTTATTTTGAAATATGGCCTCTTTCAACAGAGACCGCAAACAGCACTGAAGACTGCAGATAGCAATCATGTTTAAGAATTTGATGATAATCTTAAATATGAGTCTATGGGAGAGAACTGTAGGAATCTGGTTTCATATTTTTTGCGAGGGACTGTATAATAATGACAATCAAATGACAACTTTGTGACTGAGTTACACGATCAAAGACACTGAACTTCATGCAAATAGACCTAAATATCATAGACCAGGTCACAACTTCTGCATTTTGACCCGTAAAAGTCTAGTGTTGCCATAAAATTCTGATCTGTCCCCCTCAAAACTAAAGTATAGTATATATATTTCAAATGTATAATATCCATGAACGCAATCAATGGGGCTCAATAGTGCCCATGTTATAACCCACTCTGGTACATTTCACATTCATTTTTCTCTACAGGGTTTTGTACAGGTAGTTGCAAGTCAAATCAAATGCTTTTTAATGCCATTTTAGTATCCAAATAGTATAATATTGCCAAAAAAGCAAATTGGATAGAATTTGCAACTTCTAAGGAAAAAGTATGTCCATTTTCAGCCAAAAATGCAGCTCAGTGTGTTCTGCAATAAAATAAAATAAAAATAGTAGAGCAAAACCCTGTTCTAGACTTTCTGGAGAAAAAAATGTTTAAAAATTGATGGGAAGCTAATCAACTATTATATTGTAACACATGACCACAATACACAATTTTAAATAGAATATTTAAAGGAATCTTTATAATCAAAAACGTTATAAAAGTATTTCACTGTAGTTTCAAAATGTACATTTTTATTCTTGAATGATCTTTTCAAGTATTTTTGTATTTTCTTCAATATAAAATAAGCACTCAATGGTCAGCAGTTACCACACAGCTTCCATCATGCCTTTAAACTTCCAATACTTGATTGAAGTCTACAAGAAAAATGAATGAGAATTTTACATCCAGAATCGGACGGGATTTTTTTGAGCGCTAGTGATCTGTGACATTCGAATACTAAAAATTGAAGCATCAGCATAAACAACACGTAGCACTTCTTTTGAGTCTGTTTTGTAAATAAAACCACATTTGTACAGTTATCGTCGTGAGAATGTAGGACTTTTAAAAACCTGCTCGGGCTTGTCAGTCCAAACCCGGGGCGGCTTGTGGGTGTGGTTACATACAGTCGCGGTGGCGAGGGGGGCGGGGTCACAGCCGGTCCAGCCTGAAGGCGTCCTCTGTGGCGGGGTCGGCCAGCACCATGTCAGGGTCGTTGAGCATGTGCAGTCCGTCCAGTGTGAGCGGGTCGATCTTCAGGTCGTCCAGGGGAAACTGAGAGTCCAGGTCCAGGTCTGCGGACAAGCAGGCCAGGTCCTTGTTCAGGCTGGGGGGGGATTCGCCACTCACTGGGCAGGACAACGGGAAGGACGAGGACAAGGGTTAGGATCAGTGATTCTCAAACGTGTCATGCAAAGCACCAACTTGACTTACTTCACCAACTACTCATTTGCCCCACAGTACTGCACTATATACAGTTGCAAGAAAAAGTATGTGAACCCTTTGGGATTTCTTGGATTTCTGTATAAATTGGGCATTAAATGTGTTCTGATCTTCATCTTAGTCACTAAAATAGACAAACACATTCTGCTTAAACTAATACTGCACAAAAAAATATATGTTTTTAATGTTTTATTGAACACAACATGCAATCATTCAAAGTGCAAGGTGGAAAAAGTATGTGAACCTTTGTATTTAATAACTGGTTGACCCTCCTTTGGTAGCAATAACTTCAACCAAACGTTTCCTGTAGTTGCAGATCAGACCTGCACATTGTTTTGGACCATTCCTCTTGACAAAACTGTTTCAGTTCAGCAATATTCTTGGGATGTCTGGTGGGAATTTCTCTGTTGAGGTCATGGATCGTTGTCCTGTTGCATCACCCATCCTCTGTTGAGCTTCAGTTCAGGACAGATGGTCTTAGGTTTTCCTGCAAAATGCCTTGATACAATTGGGAATGGGATTTTTTGTTGTTGTTGATGACAGCAATCCGTCCAGGCCCTGAGGCAGCAAAGCAGCCCCAAACCATGACACCCCCTCCACCATA
>JAADKR020000006.1:11883579-11898636 GCA_011763505.2 Lythrypnus dalli
AGAAGCTTCTGCGACAAGAAGCGAAATGTCCTCTACTCAACCAACCCTGTCCAGTTGAAGATTTAAGTTTTTTCTACAATGACCACTACCTGGACGACTGAGAGCCTACACAAACGGATAGCAGTATAATTCAACTATTTTGGGTTTTGCACATTGACAGCTGTATAATACAATCAAATAGGGATTTTTGCAAATACACCAATATAATACAACTAAATAGAGATTTTTGCAATTATAGCAATATAATACAACAAAATAAGGATTTATGCTGTTTCAACAGGTTCTGTAGTTTCAGCAATTTCAGTATCTTCAACATATTCAGTATTTTTAACAATTTGCATTATCACTGCAATTTCCACAATTTCAGTATTTTCTGTCTTTACACCATTTTTCTGCAGATTACACAGTCAATTGCAATTGCTTCAGCCATTGCACATTTATTTGAGTATATATACATATTATTTGATATTAAGTAATAGCATTATTATGAGTAACATAATATGTCATACCAACACAATAATCATTATTACTTAGAATTATATTTGTTTTATATAATAATTATTAATAATACTATTATTGAGATAGTTTTTTTATCATTATTAATATAGTATTATTAAAATAATACAATAGTAAATATTGTACGAATTGAATTGATTTTAAAATTGGATGATTGTCTCTAGATGGTTGGCCCCACAATATTTAACGGACCTTCTTACTCCTTATTTCCCCTTGAAAACCCTACACTTCGATTTCCAGAGGAAGGAGCTCGCACAGAAAGAGGTCAGGACTCAGTTGTGGCTTGTTGGGTTTTAGGGTCAATCAGCAGGGTTCCCTTTCCGGAGCAAAGAGTTAAAATATTTACAATGTTATACTGTAATGTCATATGTCATGAGAATTGTTGATTCCAATTCATATGTAAAACTAAGTGTTGAGAATTTGCAATTAAAGCAGAATATTTCTAAGAGAGTGGTGGTTCTCAAACTGGAGAACGGATTGCGCATCCTGAGCATGCAGAATGAATCAGGGGATACATACAAGTTTATAAAACTTATTAACCTTATAATTATCTAATTACATTTTGACACTTCATTTAAACTGTATGGTGGAGACGATATAACTAAGCAGCCCATTTAAAGTCTTTATTTTCTACAAATAAATCAGATGTTTTACTTTAAAATTAATATTGTTTTAATCATATAATGTATTGCGTGATTTTCTCTGATAACCCTAACAGTTTTTTAACGTTGAAATGTATGCTTGAGTTAATTGTAATTAATGAAAGTAATAATTTACTTTTGTTTTTACAACCATTGGTGTGGTTGGTTTTAAAATGTATACCACAGAAACTCAATTCAACAAATCACATTTATTTAATTGATGTGCCCATTGAGCATTTATTGTCTTACTCCATTTCAACTGGCTTAAATGCAGGTGTTTGAGGATCCCATTCACATATCAGATTTGATCAAAAGAACCACTAACCTCTCCAGCCTTTTGTTCTTTATCTCAAATATAGCAAATGAAACAAATGGCCTTCACATGGTTTTATTAAGTAATAAGCAGTCATCATGACAACAACAATTAGTATTTTGCTAATTGTATTTTGCTTCATAAGCATGGTAAGCTTCACAAAGAACTACATTTGGCCTTTAAACTTAATTTACTACAAAAGAGGCCACCGCTGCCCTTGGACTGGATATGTCAATCTGTACCAACAGTCTCTAACCAGCAATCGGTTTATCAATGAGACGAATGAAGAGTCGAAAATTCTGATTTATATTCTTATGAATTTCCTCACAATATAAAGTCAGTGTAAAGTCAGCACTTAAAGGCTAAATGTTGGGGTTTGGGAATCATCGTCCAACTGAAAAATGCCATCTAAGTGTGTATTTAAAATATGTATTATTATGTTTTTTTAATTATATTTTTAAAAGTTCAATAAAGACATTAACGAAGAAAATAAAGCATATGACTAGGTCTCTTCAATGAAACTGTTGATTTAAATATACAATAACATATCTAATATCATAATATGATATCCTTCACTATGTATAATAACTTTCATTTTTCTTAAAATGAAAAATACCATGTGCAATTAGAAATTGCATTGTAAACTCTGAAAAGTCTCTGTCTTGACTATGTGAAATGTGTAGGTTAAGTTTGTGACAATTAATTGGTTGCAATTCATGGTCATTTTTTGGTTATTTAAATGTTTACACAAGAAAACATACACGTTTTTCATTTGTCTAAAAAAACGTTTATTTTTTGCTCACTTCAAAGCATAGATTTCCAGTAAAAGCTATAACATGTTGATAACAGTGTTGACAAAGTGCAACCTTTCTGCTAGGGGCGGAAGCCTGGGAGAACAAGTCCGTGTTGTTAAATAAAACTTTTTTTTTTCCAAATAAAATGAAAATAGGATACTTCCTCACGTAACGGTGTGCGCTGCTGGTCCGTATTCTCCAAACAGTTTACGCCGGCTCCTTCGGTTTAGCGCGCTATACTTAGCAACAGTTACGCAGATGTCGTTATGGAGACCGTGGCAAGGCTTTCAGCTGGTTAGCCAAACATCCACAGCAAAAGACATGAGCAGAAAAACCAGACGGAGAAACCACATCACTGTCTCCTAAACTAAGACTACAGCGTAAAACTACGTACTTTAGGTAAGCGATCTTGTATTTTAACTTTATTCCATCAATGCGTGTTCTTCCACGCTAAATCGCCCGAATTGTGAATGACTGTATGAGCAAATTTTGAGCGTTAGCAGCGCAAGCTAGTTAGCTGTGATGCTAAGCTACGTTAGCCTCCGTGAGCGGTTAGTTCACACCAGCTGCTTGAAAGTTGGTAGCTAGATTTGGACACGATTTACACACGGCGTTTCCATGTCGCTCGCCCCACACCGACGTCTGCTGTTCGGATATATTGCGGAGCTGTCCATTTTACAATTCCGAGTCAGTAAAATCGCACAGAGCGCCGGTAATGTCGAGCTTTAGGCCAGCGGTGTTGAACAAACTGGCCCATACACTAGTGTTCTTTGGCCTAAACCAAACTTCCTGCGTCGCGGAGATCCTTGACCGACTCACCTCCAAATGCCTCGCCGATCGAAAGATCGCCTTGTAAACTTTACAACCTCACTCCCCGCAATAACACCAGTCGCCCCATCCATTAAAGATTGTGCTTGGAATAATCTACTGCAGGCTATTTGCTAACATTAGCCTTAATGCTAACCGTGGCTCAATTTTCCCCAAGCAGCTTTTTACCCCCAGTTAGCTCTTTTTACTACTTTATTGGTTCCATATCTGACCCAAAGAGGTGGCTGAATACAAGCTGTGCCTTGGGTGTGACATTAGGAGTAGTGTCGCACAGTGAGGGCCCCTGTTAGTCGTGTGAATTTGAGAAGTGTGGGTGGTGAGAGCAGGCCTGTGTGGACAGAGCTGAAGTGACCACATCTTACATGCCAACCCCCAAACTTGCACCATTTACCAACTGCACAATTGCATCCCGAGCATTAAACTCAGGATTCGCAAATTAGTCTGTTGACACAAGTCGATGTACGTGTGCCACTGTTTGACTCTCTGCCAATATTGCATAATGCTGTGGGGTCGCACAGGCCAGTGGTTTTCAAAAACACTGCCTTGAGATTGTCAGATTTTCCGTCAAAGAAACTCTGATCTGAATTACCTGCTTCACACCGCATACAAAACTGTAACACATGAACAAGGAAGTCTAACACAATCATAATGACCAACAGAAAAATAAATCCTTTTAAAAGTTTATAGTGGGGGACGAGACCCTTTTTAGTTTTAAATGAGGAACTATATTATTTCTGTAAACAAAGCAGCCCCAGAGTCTTAAAGCATTTAAAATGTACTACATTAGATCATGCCAAATTTGAGGCCTTAAAAGCATTAAATATAACTAAAAAATAATTATTATTTTTGCAATGAGCCTTGCTATTTTTAGACAAAGGGACTTGAATGGCTTGAATTATCAACATTTGTGCTAATTTTGTGTAAATTTGTCCATTGAATGAGAACCATTTGTTTTGCCTTTGACTTTTTTTTGGCTTATCGCAAACCTATTTTTGCTTTTTTTCTCTTTAATTCCAAGTGCACAAGTTAATTTCTCTCATTTTATACACATTTAAGTTTGCTCCAATTTCAGGACCGTCCAAACCTGCTCAAAATCAACATATCAACATCAACTTTGTTAAATGATGAAAGACAAAATGCACATATTTTTGTCAGAATATGCTTTTAAATAATATTTAGTTTTTTAAATCTATGTAAAACCCATCTAACAATCTCATACACCTTTTAAAAAATGTTTAAAATGCCTTTAAACTGTACAACGTTATCCTTTTGCTTTTACTAATTTTATCCCAATTATCATTTGGCTTCATATACTCTTTATTTACATTGTTAGTAAAATAAGAGGGAACAAGTATATTCTTTGGCCCACAATACTGGCAATACATTTCAACATGAGAGCATTAAAGGGGTATTTAAAAAGCTTTTGAGTTGTGTTGGGCCTCTGTTCGCTATCCCTGAACCAATGCAATGAATATGTTTCATTTGAGAACCAAAGCACAATTCACAACAATGATTCTGACTAATCACAATATTACTCAAGCATGAGTCAAACACATGATACTAAAAGCATGTTTGACAAATAAAACAATACTCTTCAATTGGCAACAGTCTCTCAGTTCAAAGGCTATCATTGCTGTTTCAGTATACAACGCTTCTGTCTTGTGTAAAATAAGGAGCGCTTTTACGATGGCACAAAGACAGTTCTTGTTTGGCCTCGACAGTTGAGATGGAGACTGTAAGTGAGTGTGCCCTAAAGTCATAGAAAGCTACTTGTGTTGCAGTATATTCATTCAGCATCTGTCTAAAACAATGATATGTTTAGCTGTGGTGATTGTTGCTGGTGAAATCAAAAGGGTTATGTGTATTGCTACGACCAGGCGTGTTGGGATGGCACCAGGACTGGTCCATGTCTCAATGGCTTCAGGCAATTTTTTTTTTGAGAATTGGTGTTTTAGGATTCAGCTTTCTTATAGTTTTCTTTCTTATAGACTTGCATTGCGTGTATGATTGTGCTTATTGTTGAATTTCCCCATTTTTGTTCACATATAAGCTCATTTCTGACTGCCATTACATTGCCTCAGTCCCAGCACTTTTGGGATACCAGAACAAAATTAGGGTTTTATGCCCATACCAAAGCTTTTTCAGGTATCGACAAGTACCTAAACCATGACTTATCCGAAACCAAATTGTGTTTTTTGGCCTCTGCTGATACTTAAATCTAGCCTGGTTAACACCTGACTGAATCACAAGTGAGATTCAGTCTGGGGAAGAGACTAAAGCAACAACTGTCCAAAGCTGTTTATTGGACGATACAAGTGTCTGTACACAGCTGTTACGGTACGTTCCAGGAAACTGGTAACTGTGATTTTCCCCACTTGAAAATGACGAGACCCGACCTCAGAGGATTTTTTTTTGGATGAATAAACTCGTATGTAAACACAACGGCTCGTGCAATAAAAGGAGCTAATACGATGTTATGTGGACATTTCCATGTAATTCCCAGTTTGAGTGGCGTTCCAAGACATTTTTCTCAGTTGGAAGTAGGAAGTTTCCCAGTTCCCAGTTGCCTTGAAAGCACCATTAGCCAATCGTATCAGTTTTACCTGATGACCTTTGCAGCGCGGCCAAAAATTAGACGATGAAGAACGGCTTGTTATTATTATTTTTAAAACTAAGTCTAATGTTTTCTTTTTAGCTTTCACAGAATCAAGCCACATAAATCCCACTTTGTTTATTTTGTGCAATGAGCCATGTCCTAGAGTTTTGGCCATATTTTTTAATAGGCATCGCCATTGTTTTTACTCACTCACTGTGGTATCGGACTGGTACTCGTATCGGTGAGTCCATGAATCGGTATCGGATTGGATGGGAAAAATATTAACAAAATTAACAAAATATTAATGTAATAGCACATGGGCTTTAACTGAGACTAAATTTACAAAAAAAAAAGTAAATATATGAAATAATGACTGTATTGTAAGTATTGAAATAAGATTTGTAGCATTGCACTTTTTTCATTAGTCTGCAATATTGGTGCTACCATATGACGTTTCCTCTGAGCTTGTTCAAGTTGGTACAGTCCAGTGTGCATCTTTCATGAGGAGTGTTGGCAGCCGCATGAGTAGAAACTTTGATAGGAGAGGGACAGGTGGGGATGAAAAAGAAAGGCCTTTGTGACCCTTGTGTAAAAGTGGTTATACAACTTTGGAAGATGTGTTGCAGCCCCGTGTGAAAAAGCCTGTCCTCAAGTGGATGCCATTTCACAACATCAAGTCCAAAGGCGGCGACTTTATGCATGAGCTAACCGTCCAACTGCAAAAACAGCCGATCTAAATAATAAAACTCCTCAATCGAAATGAGATCCCAGGGTGCCATGTGTTAAAATACGTGCTCTGTGAATCGAATGTTCATCACAAAATCTAATAATAATTGCAATACTCATCAGGAAATGCTTATTTAAAAACATCCAGCCCTGTTTGATGAGAAAGTAACCCGCTCTGATGTCGGCGCGGTGCAGACAGCGCGGCTCTGAGTCCACAGTCTTTAATGAGAGGCTGGGTCTGAGGAGGCTTGTGTTTTTTGGACCTCAGCCCTGTGTGTCAGATGGGGCCGCTCCCGTGACGTGTGGGAGTGCACGGTCTCTCCAGCCGCGCTCATAAATGGCCCATACGACGATCTTGATTTCTGTTGACAAAGAAAAATAAATAAAAAACAGCCCTGAACCTGAGTTAAAGACGTACGAGGAGATACCTCTTTATCCAGGAGGCACAGTATGGGGGGAAATGATGATGTTTGGTAATGCTGGTGATTAGTGCAATAAGGACTTAGTGACTATCTAACGCCGGGGTCCACAACTAAAACTGTTTGACGTCCACAAACTTTACATTCTCCTCCTTTTGCGGCCTGACTCCGGGAATATGCGTCATCGATATTAGCAGCGTTGTATCTTCACCTTTATTTATTTTTTATTTATTTTTCTTATTCAATGATGCGTTTCCTTTATTTTCATGACTATTTATATTGTAGATTCTTACTGATGGCATCAAAACTATGACTGAACACATGTGGAATTATGTACTTAATAAAAAAGTGTGAAATATCTAAAAAACATGTATTATATATATATTTTTTTTAATTATTATTTTTCAAAGTAGCCACTCTGCTCTGTTTACTGCTTTGTACACTTAAAAAAATAGAAGATAAAACATGTTTTCAGTTATTTCACACTTTTTTGTAGAGTACAAAATTCCACATGTGTTCATTCATAGTTTTGATGCCTTCAATGAGAATCTGCAATGTAAATAGTCATGAAAATAAAGGAAACACATTGAATGAGAAGGCGTGTCCAAACCATTGGCCTGTACTGTATATATCTACTTAAATGCTGGATATGGCATAAGTGTGCTTGATATGTATATGTATGGTTTGAATATAGATTTTGAAACATAAATTGCATATCTGTTTGCAATTGCACAGTACAAAAAAAAAATCACGATTTGGTACAAGAAAGCGAAGAAGATGAAAAGTATTGCCTTACTCTATAATCGCTGGTACGGCATTTGCAACCCATGGTTTTAGATGCACATGTGGCCCTTAAGCCCTGCTCTTTGCAGCTCTTGTCTCCTTAGTGAAGGTGGTCAGGTTAACTCCTGGTTTGAGCATGCTATGATTATGGCATCATTTGCAGTCCCAGACCTTTTAGTCCTGGTTAAGTACTAGTTTAGCCTGTTTTCAGTCCTCACAGTCACTGTAATAAGTAGCTGCTCTTTACAGCTTTTCTGCAGGGCATCCGCAGGGTCTTAAATCGTTAAACATGTATGAAATTTGACCATGACAAATGTAAGGCATTAAAAGCAATAATTATAAGAAAACATTTTTTTTTTTGCAATCAGTCTTAATCTTTTTAAATAAAGGGACTTTATGGGTTGAATTATTTTACGGCTTGAATTACTTTATGGAACGGTTTGAGTTATCAAAATTTGTGCTGATTTTGCGTAGATTTGTTTTGCCTTTCCCCCTATCTCATTTCATATATATATATTCATTTTTAGCACACAAGTATTTCATTTCTCTCATTTTGTACAAGCTAAAGCTAGTTCCAATTCCAAGACTGTCCAAACCTGCTAAAAATAACTTTTAAAGCACTTTTTAAGAAATTGATCAAAGACAAAATGCACATATTTTTGTCAGCTTTATATGCTTTAACATAATGTTTAGTTTTTAAATCGAGTACGGCCGTTTTTTAAAAAATGTTGAAAATACATTCCTCAAAGTGTCCAACATTATCCTTTTGCTTTTACTGATCTAATTTTCATAAGGAGCTTCTTTTATCCCAATTATCATTTGATTTCATTTACTTTTTATTTATATTGTCAGTAAAATATGAGGAAAAAAATGTATCCTGTGGCCTGCAATAATGGTATTAAATTTCACCGTGAGCGCATTAAAAAGGGCATTAAAAAGTCTTCCATTTCACGTGGACAAACCTGGAGCTGCCCTGTTTTGTCTGTCTGGTTTTAAATAGCGCCAGCCTTTGCTCATTATGAACACCCCACAGCAGCAGCTCACAGTCAGATGTATTTGATTGGAGTTTTGATCTGTGAAAGTGGGTCATTTTGCTGCGTGTGGCTCGCTCAGAGCAGACTCCACTTACGTCTGATTCAAATGAAAGGCACACACTAAACACTGAGTGGCAGGGGTCACATGGGCAGCTTTTTAGGTCAGCTCATGGTGCGACTGTGCCATGTAGAAGGAAGACAGGAGGTGCTGAAGGTGAATGTATGGGAAAGTAAGTACTGGGCGGAGCTTCATGAGACCCATATTGCTGGAGATGTTTTTTTCATGTTTCTAATTGTCTGGAATATTGCAGAAATATAATTGTGATATTTTGCTAAACTACTTCAACCAAAATGAAATGGTTGAGTGTCATGCTTGTGTTATGCTGTTCACCAGTGTCCGCACAAAATCAGGTGGAAGACCTCAGTGATTGTGCAATAAATTAAGGCTTCTGTGATAACAATCATTTGGTGTTATAATGAGCAGCCCGAGTTGAAATTAATAAAATCATCACTAAATAATATAATGATCATTGTGATGATCAGGGAGTTTTAGTTTAGGGACCTAGCCTTGTTCATTAGTAGGCTACAAAAAACTAGTTTGTAAGTTCCCAGTTTTCTAGGAGTTTTCCATTGTAGTGATGAGAGAAGAGTGGTTGTCATCTGTTCAATATTAACATTAGTTTCTGAAATGCACCAGGAATCCCAGAAATCTTGCCGTTTTGACGACATCCTGAAGTTCTCTGCGGTCCACACATCTGCTCTGCACCAGTTTCTAAAAGTCTGTGTGAAAATGTAGCAGTGATCTCTGCTGTCCACAGTCCTCCTGACGGCCGTGTAACCACAGCCAGTGCAGTTCAAGTTACAGCACAGACAGAAGCGCTCTTTCCTGTGGATGGAAGCTAACGCTGCAGCGTCCACAGCATCAAGTATCTAATGCAGTCAGCTGGTCTCCTCCATGAGTGCCTGAAAACAAATCATTCCAGAGCTCCAGTATCACATATTTCATCTTCAACCACATGGAAAACAATACTTTTTGAAACCAGATCTCTGAGTCCACAGATTTGAAATTGCCAAATGTATATGGGCTTCGTATTTGCAACCACTAAAATGTATTTACCGGTACTTGAAAATGTCTGAAGTCTCTTGAGTACAACAACATTATTAAAAACATTAAAAATCATTAAGTTAAATGAGCCAAGCTATTACATGTTATTTATATTCACTAATCTGCATTTCGACTGACACTAAATTTAATTCCATTAAATAATAATAATAATATGATAATACATTGCTTGGCTGTTTTTGCGCTGTACGTTTGTAGAAAATGCAAATATAGCTTCCTAAAATACATTCAGCTGTAGTTTAGACAGAAATTGTACACTTTTTTTGTTGAAATGTTGTGTGTTGTATCCATTTTTTTTTTGATTAGCAAAATTTTCCTTCACTTCTCTTGGTGGAATGTTTGCAAATGATTCGTTCCATTAAAATATATTATTTGGGCATTAAAAAGCATTACATTTTACTTTCTGTTTCCTCTATAATCCTGTAAAAATCTTAAACTTGTCATTTTTGTCTTCCAGGAAGGATTTCATCAATGATCACAGCCCGTTTGGACCCACCTTCTAAAAAGGAACATTTCCCAAGTGCAACCCCCCACTGTGTTATGGTGAAGCTGAACACGAGTGCAACCTCGCTTCACATTTTAGCATGTTAGCATACGGCTAACTGTCCTCCATCTTCATCTCTGGCCCCTCGAGGGGGAGCTCACCATTTCATCTTTTCTTTTTTTTTTGGTTTTCTCATCCTGCTTCGGCTTTTATTTTTGGTGCTATTGCTCACGAAGCCTCATCACTGCCTTCAACGTCTCACTTTTACTTGTTAAGCCGAATCTAGGCAAAGGTTTTTGTACTACGCACACACCGGTCAAATTGGTGAAAAAAGGTCAAATCTAACAAAGAAAAGCGAGTCATCTCTTAAGCAGCGAGGCCGCAAGACGGCCGTTCCTGTGGTCCCCTGGGTTTGCATGGAACTGGCCTAACCGTGGAGAAGCCGGGCTACCACAAGCTGATGGACTTTGACAAGCGTGGAGTAGGCGGGGGAGGCGGTGGAGGTGGGGGCGGAGGAGGCGGAGGCGGAGGGGGGAAGGCGGAGCCGGAGGACGGGAAGAGGATGTCCGGGAAGACGGGCAGCCGCCCATCACACAGTGGCCGCGGCACAGGCTCCAACTCCGGCGTGCTCATGGTGGGGCCCAACTTCAGAGTGGGCAAGAAGATCGGCTGTGGGAACTTCGGGGAGCTGCGACTCGGCAAGAACCTCTACACCAACGAATACGTGGCCATCAAGCTGGTGAGGCGCTGCGCCATCTGCTGCTTTTGTGTTTACATGTGGCTGTTGTGTTTTCACGGGAAGGGGATAGAGACAGGCATAATATTTTATATTTTTACAGTGTAGGGCTGCACAATTGATCAATGTCAAATTCAAATCGACATTGCAATTTTCAATAGTGCAATAATCTAACCGTAAAGGCTGACTTCTTTTGTTTGTTTTGTTTTTATTCGACCCTGCGTCTCAGTGATCAGCACATGTTCTCCAATCAGAATCATCAAAGCCTGCGCCCTTTGGTTGCAGCCAATTTAAACCAACTAGCAAGTTTGTCTGCTCTGCAGTGACTGCTATAAATGACTGAGGGAACTTTTCTGGTGACAAAAGCATTGTAAGTAGCATAGATCATCAATGGCAGAGACCAACCTCAAACGGCAAGTCTACCAGTAAAAAAATCAAAATGACTTGTCTTTTAAAAACATGGAGTTTTTTTTTTAGCTGATTTGTCAAAACATCAATAGACTATACTACTCCAACTCCCTTAAAGAAGATTGTATCTTAACTAAGTAAAACAAAACTAATCACAATTGAAATCACACTTTGAATGGTTGCAATTAGCAAATCACACAGACTGCAGTTAATCAGCAGCACAGTGTTCTTTGCAAATGAAGCATAATATGCTTTGTTTTTACGTTATGAGAGCAATTGATTTAAGTGTCAATTGTTTTCTTTTTTACCTATATTGGCAGCTACAGTTTTCAAAGGTACTAAATCATCAGACTTAAAAACAATTACTCAGTACTCTAATAGCATTTTCATCAGATACTAGCACTTTTGTGGTTCATCAGGTTTTTCTCCCTTAAATGGATTTCATTAGGCAGTAATTAGGAGTTGGGCAGATTTGTCACAACTATAGTTGGAATATCACTACTACAAGTATCTCATTGTGGAGAGTTTTATGTTTGGCATTTCTTTACAGGCACATCAAAGGTTTTATAAGCAGTATTGAGTAGTATTATATTGAATCTTATTTTGCAGGAGCCAATCAAGTCGCGAGCACCGCAGCTTCATTTAGAATATCGCTTCTACAAACAGCTGGGAAGTTCAGGTGAGGCATGCTCCTTTTTATGATTTCTGCTCTCTCCATGCTTTATGTCAAAGGATTTTGACCATTTTTTACATGTAATTGTCAAGTGCCCACTGAGATGCATTCAGGTTCCTCTCAGACTGCTACTGGTGCCTCCATTTCAGAAACATGGCCTTAATTCATGGTTTAAATGAGTATAAATTATTATTTAATGGTAAAAATGTGTGTGTGGTTTTTGCAGAATAATGCATGTAAATGTTTTTTTTCTCTTTATGGCAGAACTGCAGCTGAACATAATCTGGTTAATCTGCATGGATTAATAATGGTTTATTTTGTTGACATTGTATTTGACCTCTTTTTTGTGACATATGTTTAAAATAACTCAAGATAGGAATTGGGTATTAACAAATCCTCTTGAAGATGAAAAAATGTGAAATGTCAAACTGTTACTACAAGTGCTGGCAAGTTTGGTAGATGCTACTTAGAGTGTTATCTCTAGATTGTGAGAACATTGTGAGAATTTAACCTTTGAAGTTACAAAGTTTTAATTTAAATCTGGGGAGTAAAATTGATTCATTGAAATAATAAAACTGCATTTTTTTATTATTTTTTTTTAAACCTCAGAACTGGTGAAAGAAGTTTGTCACATCTTAAATATAAAATAATGCATTTGATCACCCTAACCTATTTTTTGAAAGCCATGTTCAAAACTTTTGCACTCATTCCCATAACATTATTTCTGAATTTTAACACAAACTCCAACCTCTCACCAAAGGATATAAACCATAAAAAGCAGTGATGTTTTGTTAATGCGACTGTTGTGTTTGCAGAGGGCGTCCCGCAGGTGTTTTACTTCGGCCCGTGTGGGAAGTACAACGCGATGGTGCTGGAGCTGCTGGGCCCCAGTTTAGAAGACCTGTTTGACCTCTGTGACCGCACCTTCTCCCTCAAGACTGTCCTCATGATCGCCATCCAGCTGGTAAACACGCCTGCACTACCGTCTGCTTTAACTGTGGACTGACCAGCCGCTCCTTTAGTGCTTCCACTGGTAACAGATCAAAACACTTCTATGTGCTCATCTAAAAAACTGCTCACTTGTTTCCACTTGATTCAAAGACTATTCAATCCCCTCTCTTTATTTTTGTCTTGTGATGTGGATGTTTGATGCTGATTTTTGTTTCTTTAAAACTCGTCACTGTTTTATTTCCAATTTTAACTAGGTCTAAATATGACCTGCAATACAAAATATGCCATTGTGTGGAAAAAGCTCTCGCAGAGACGCATGCAAAGCCATCACCGTCCTATTTTATAATAACTTCATTAAGCTGCTAATATTTTGTTATTAGAAAGGCAGTAGGCTATAGGAGAAGATTTGTGGGTATTCCTCATTTTTCCTCACTTTCTCTCCACTCTCTGTCCCGTGTGTCACGTGGAAATCACCAAAAACTGTTCAGTTGCCTTGAAGAAAATGAAACTACAGTAGTAAAAGTGAAACCATGTGACCCTCCAAGGAGGAGTAGTGATTGTGTGCTTTGGTTTGGCTGATGGAGGTATTTGTAGTTTGATTTCTGTCAATCCATAAAAATGACTGACGGCCTTCAGAATTTGCCCCAGGGTCTTAAATCGTTAAAATGATATTCATTTTGATCAAGCTAAATTTAATGCCTTAAAAGCATTATAAAAACATTATTTTTTTGCAAGGAGTCTTAATTTTTTTAGATAAAGGGACTTGAATGACTTGAATAATGTGCTGATTTTGCATGGATTTGTCCATGAAACAAGAACAATTTGTTTTGCCTTTTGTTTAGCCTTTAATTTTAAGTACACAAGTTAAGTTCTCTCATATTAAACAAACTAAAGCTTTCAATTTCAAAACCGTCCAAACCTGCTCAAAATCAACAAATTGTCTATTCAAGCACTTTTTAAGAAATTGATCAAAGACAAAAGGCACGAAACAAAAAGTATGTGATTCTAGTATCAAACTGCTACAGTACATAACAAAACACTTTTTGCTAACACCAACTTATCCAAAAGAGCCCACAACTACAAAATGTCTGCATTTGCTCTTGATTTCCTGAAACTGACTTGCATTACATTTCACTGTTAGAGGAGAAACACACACTCTAGTAACAGTGAACTGGCATTTATTTTGTACAAAGTATGAGTCATGTCCTGAACAGACTGACCTCAGGCGACTGCACCTGAAACATCTGCGTCACCGTGTTGTCCTTTGATGATTCACCTACTATGAAGAGGCAGATTAGTGGCAGCTTTTTTCTCTTTTATAATAGTTCCCGTCTCTCTCCCTCAGATCACCCGGATGGAGTTCGTGCACACCAGAAGCCTGATTTACCGAGACGTAAAGCCGGAGAACTTCCTGGTGGGGCGGCCCGGCTCCAAGCGACAGCACACCATCCACATCATCGACTTCGGCCTGGCCAAGGAGTACATCGACCCCGAGACCAAGAAACACATCCCCTACAGAGAGCACAAGAGCCTGACGGGAACGGCCAGATACATGAGCATCAACACGCACCTGGGCAAAGGTCAGGCTGCAGCAAGGACGCACTTTCACTTCTTCAACAGACACTATGGAACCTTTTAGGCAAAAAAAATATCACTCTTTAGTGGCCGAGGGACTATGGGTGGTTGGTATGGCAAATTTACTTTCCGTCGCAATGGTCTCTATGATTTGATTTTGAAAGTTTCTGGTTGATTTTACCCATGGAGAGAGTACGTCACCAGAGAAGACAATTGATCCTGGAGCATCATAAAGGCCACTGTGATGAAAAGTAAAGACGCTATGCTAACCACCCATAGCAGCTGGGTCACTGAAATAGAATAAGGCTGCGTCTCAATTCTCTTTTGTACCCCTCCGCCTCCGCCTCCGCCTCCGCCTCCGCCTTACGGGGAAAGGGGGAAGGGCATTCATAGCGCTATGAATTGGACCGGCACTTACGGACATACGGAGGGTAAACAAGCATGAATGACGTGTGAG
>JAADKR020000006.1:11958043-11972366 GCA_011763505.2 Lythrypnus dalli
CAACCAAGTACTGAGTGCATTCATGGACATTTTCAAATGTTTGATTTTTTTTTGCTGTTGTAAATCTTTTTTTTTTTACTTGTTCTGAGGAAATATTCTTTTTTTTTTAGATAGGATTGTTTAGTTTTCTTAAGCTGCAAGCCATAATCAGCAATATTAAAATAATAAAAGGCTTTCAATATTTCAGATGATCTGTATTGAATCCAGAATCTATGACAGTTTTGTTTTTTTAATTGCATTACAGAAAATAAAGAACTTTATCACAATATTCTATTTTTCTGAGACAGTCCTGTATATGGTGCTATGTTCTCCTGATGTTCGTCCAAGGACTTTACATTTCCCTTTTCCCTCTGCTGTCTTAATCCCTTGTAATGCCAAATTTTGAGGTTCCACTATCACGGTAAGCAGCCTGGGCCTTAACTTGTAGCTTGATGTGTGTTCCTAGTGTTCATGAGTATGAATCTTTAAAGAGAAACTCACCCCCAAATCAACTTTTTTTGCTGATAATCTGTATAAACGAATGTTTAATAGCCTTGTCTACATGTCCTACTGATTAGTTGGATATTTTAGTGCATAGTTGTTAAAAAAGTTCTTTTGTGCTGAAAACCGTCTGTGTACCTCTATCTACAGGTGAAAAACGCGTACAGTGAACCCTCGCTATACCGCGCTTCATTTAATACGGCTTCACGGATTTTTTTTACAGTGTTTTTTTACAGTGTTTTTTTTTAACAGTGTTTTTTTACAGCGCATTCAGTGGAAAAAGACGCTACAGTGCAGCAGAGTCAGGACGAAGAGGCGCAGCCGGGCGGACTGTGAAATACGCGAGACAATCTTTCCTGCTTTACAAAACTGTTCTTTAAACTATCAGAGTTTTTGTTAAAAACGTTCATATTTGTATTTATTTTGGCCCTTAAAACAAGTTTTGATGTTTTGTTTCATTCTATAGTACAATATTGCATTGTAAAATAATAGTAAAAATAATAATCTACTTGGCGGATTTCACTTACTGCGGGTTATTTTTGGAACGCAACTCCCGCAATAAACGAGGGTTCACTGTACTGCATTTGAATTTCCATTCGACCTTCTGATTGCCCCCCACCACCACCACCTCGTAAGCCCAATGTTCCTCCAGGCCACGCCCCCTTGAAGCACGATTTTCAAATGTTTGTGAGGGGTGGAGCCAGAGCCTGGCAGGGGGGTGAGTTACTCTTTAATGGACTGTCCAGACTTATGGGATGGGGTTGGGAGTAATCAATGAGGTCCATTTCCATATGAGTTCTACAGCAAAAGATTTCACAAGATTACAAAAGCGCAGTAAAAAAAATGTTGGGCCTGAAATCCAGGTCTAAGTGTCTAGTGCCTGAAATATAAATTTGCACAGCCAGCTGGCCCCACCTAAAACACACCTGTAACTAAGATAAGTTGCATCTAAAACTATGAGATCCATTTTTAAAAACATACCCATAAAAATTGAAATTTTTTCACAAATAAATGCAACAAAAGTGCAATTTTAACTAGAACTTAAATAGGCCTTTACATCCCAGGTAGCAGTCCCCTTTGCCCTCTGACCTGCCTGTGGCCTCGTGGTAGGCCAGCTCCAGCAGCTCCGCCGATGTGTGGGCGGGGTCTCTCTCCTCCTGCAGCTCAGCCATGTTCTGCCTCGTCTGGTGGTGGATCTGGATGGCCTCCCCAGACGGACCTGAGGATCAAATTCAAACATATTTTGACATCTACAGTATAGGGGGGCAGGCAAAAGTTGTCATATTAGCTAAAAACTGGTAGAGCAATACAAACAACAACTATAAGAGGATGTTTCGATGTCAACAGCACAGATTTTCCAGGTATTGATGCTGAGTACCTGAATCAATTCATGACTCATATAACCCGAGCAGTTTACTGTGCCATGGCTAATAATATCGCAAACACATAATCTAGAAACCGAACTCGTAGCACAATCTTTATTAAGCATAATTGGCTATGTGCTCTGCTATTTATATTAACATCTGGTGGTACTGGACAGATTCTCAGTGACAACTCTGAGCCCAAGTATCAATATTAGATTGGACTGAGAAAAAAAACGTATTGTAACAACACTACTTTGATAACATTGAAAAATTCAAGCATAGGGCTGGAGTTTTGATTGGTGCTTGAGTTACTGTCATTGCATTTTTCAAAAGGGTCTTTGTTAAAATGCTGTGTCTGACCGACAGGGAAGGTGTGCATCCATCGGCGGCGGTTGGAGGTGAGCTTCATGGGCATCCGTGACGGGGTGAATGGGTTGATGAGTGCCCTCTGGGGGGTGTAACCTCCAGGACGAATGTGCAGTGTGGACTCAGCACTGCCCACAGTGAAGCGGCCCGGAGCACTGCTCTCCCGCTGAGAGTCCAGCATCTTCTCCAACAGGTCTGGACAAGGTGAGGAGCAGGAGGAAAGGGAGAAAGATTACTAAGCAAGAAGGCATTAGCAAAATGTATGTTAACATACCGGTACTGTACATTTTAGGTACAACATATTAGGTAATATAGCATGTTCTCTTAGGAGAATGTAATATTTAGTCTCCATAAGGTGTACGGCTAAAACCCCCTAACCTTGTTGTGCTGTCCTCACAACACGTCTCTCTGTGCTGCTTGACAGCCAGCGAACCATTAAAAAAATTGAATTTGTGCGTACGTCCCAAGGCTCAAACATTCAGAGCAAAAAAAGCGTGTTATTAGCTTGCTCCAACCTGGTTTTTTGGCCGTGGTTAGCTTATTATTATAGAAACACACCAAAGAAAAAAGTGCAGAGCGGAGCACCAACTCTGCAGTAGCAAATATGATCATTTGTAGAGAAGATGTCTCACTATAAAAACATTTAACCTTAGCTCTTAAAATGTTTTATCATTAATTTTAGCATATTTATTGACAAACTATGAACCCATTTATTACATTTTAACTAACTTGTACATCTTAAGAAATTATAACGATCTTTGACCCAAAGACATGACACTTGTAGTTTAGGCCTTTACAAACATGTTCTGAAATGCAAGTGAGTCTTGTGTTAGTTTAGACTTTAACATGTACACTGTGAGAAGACAGAACAAAGGGGCATAATTATTCTCTAAGTCAGGCATGTCAAACAACACGGACCCGGCCCGTTGGATGATTTAATCCGGGCATACATTTCTGAGTATGTCAAAAAAAGAAGCGAGTCTCTAGCTCATTTCTATCAAAAGTTGTGATTTTTTTTATGTGTATATGTGTAAAAGCGCTCACGTCTCGCATACGGCACTGACACGAGTTAGTCACGGTATGTAAACATTCGCAGTGTGATGTGTCCAAGTAAAAATAAACCGGCAATCTTGCTTCACCATTCACCACTACTAAACAAGTTATCGGTCAACACACCCTTCCCAAAATGTCTCTGTCAAAAAAGAGAAAAGTGGACGCAGAGTGCAAAGTGTTCCAAGCAGCCTCCTGCTCTTGAAGCCCGTATTAAACCCGTACGCACCGGAGGAACCCACTCTTGTTCCTGTTCCGCGGGTGCACAGTCTCCGACACCGGGAAGATGAACGGCAAGTCCGCGCACGGGGCGCTCGGGGGAATGGCCTGCATCGAGGGTCTTTCCTGGAGGGAAGTGCGGTGTTTTCTGGACAATCCAAGCCCTGCTGGACTCCCTTAGACACCCTGGATTTCCCCAGACTCTCCCATTGATTCCCCCTCACTCCCTTGGTCTCCTTCCTAGACTCCCCTGAACTCCTTCCTAGACTCCTTCCTAGACTACCTGCTCTAAGTCCCAAGTGACAAAAAGAAGAGCGGATTCTAATCCAAAGGAAACTACCACAGTGTTATTTAAAACTCGCTATACAGTAGTGTTCAAAATAATAGCAGTCCAATGTGATTATCGAGATTAATCAAGATTTATAGTATACTTTGTATTGCTACATGGCAAACAAGTAACCAGTAGGTGCAGTAGATTCTCAAGAAACCAACAAGACCCAGTATTTGTAATATGCAGCTCTTAAGGCTGTGATATAGGGCAATTAGTTGAAAGGGGTGTGGTAATAAATAGCCAAACTAAACTCAAAACTATTTTGAACTATTTTGTACAAACCATTTTGTTTCTAGGATTTAGCAAACCTGTGAATCACTGAACTAATATTTAGTTGTATGACCACAGTTTTATTTATAACTGCATCTCATCTGTGTGGCATGGAGTCAACCAACGTGTGGCACCTTTCACCTGTTATTCCTCCCCGAGATTCATTAACAACATTCCACAATTCATTTAACATTACCTGGCTTTGCGTCAAAAACAGCCTTTTTGATGTCACCCAAGTTCTCGATTGGATTAAGGTCTATGGATTGGACTGGCAACTCCAAATCATCAATGTTGTTGGTTTGGAACCAAGATTTTACTCACGTACTCGTATGTTTGGGGTCATTGCCTTGTTGAAACACCCATTTCAAAGGCATAAGGCAACATGAGCGCTTCAAGTATTCTGACATATACAAACTGATCCATGATCCCTGGTATGTGATATAAAGCCTCAACACTACAGTAGGAGAAACATGTCCATATCATGACGCTTGTATCATCAGCTTCACTGTCTTCACTGTGGACTGAGGCTTGAATTCAGAGTTTGGGGGTTGTCTGTGGCTCTTGGAAAAGAGCAATTTTCAGTCCACAAAATGTTCCTCCATTTCTCTTTAGGCCAGTTGATGTGTTCTTTTGCAAATTTTAACTTGCCTTTTTTTTTACAGAGGGACTTTGAATGCCACACTGCAATTTGTTTTTACACACATGAATGCTGGGTCTTGGTTTTCTAAGAATTTCCTGCACCTACTGGCAACTTCTTTGCAATGAAGCAAAAAAAAAGAAAAAAAAACTGGATTAATCTGATAAGTCACATTGGACTGCTATTATAATGAATACTACTGTAAATCCTTGGATAGAGCGGGGACTCTCCAGAGGCCCTTACCTCTGGTGCTGGTGTACCCCAGGGAGCTGCTGACCTCGTACTGCCCGCCCTGCACGGCTCTGGGGATGAGCAGCATGTTGGACACAGGACCCAGGCTGTCGTCCGAGGCCAGGCTGCGCTGCTCTTCTGCGGATCGCACCGGAGGAGATGCCCCCACTCCCACGTTTACATCCACCGAACCCCAACTCTTCCTTGCGCTGGCCTCTCTGTCTCTGCCCAACCTGAAACAACCACAGACCAATGTTTACTCTAACAGTTTCCCCTTTCCTTCCCTCCCTCTGCTTCCACCTGCTTCACAAACTGTGGTCATCTTCAGTCATCTCAAAGTCACTGAACTCCACCACCACCGCCTCCTTCCTCACTTGTTTATATTACAATGACAACATCAGACAGTAAATTGCAGCATACTTAAAAGGTTTTGCTCAAAGTGAATGTTTGTGGGATGTGATGGCTCACCTGAAATGAGTGGTCTTCTGAACACGTGATGGACCAGGGAGTCTAAAGACCTGCGCGTCGTAAGCATCGTAGTCCACCTGAATGGGCAGGCTGTTGTCGGGCTCTTTCTGAACACATAGCGCTGAAAACAGACCTGTCATTTACAACTAGAAATACCTACAAGATTTTGTCACAACTAAAGCAATTTCTCACTGTGTTCTTTGTGATTCTTCATTTTCTCTGCGTGAAGCTGAAAAAAGAGGGACATTTTTGACATCTCTGACCTGCTGATAAAGTGATTTTCTGAACAGTAAAGACTATAGCTGACTAAAGCTTACCTTGCGTCCTGCCAGTTTAATGCGAGGGGTGAAGTAGCTACAGGAGCTTTGGCTTTTCGATGTATAAAAGCTGCAGACAACAAAAGATACAAGAACTGACTTTTTTCAGAATTTTGGTTTTGGTAGTCTACCAGAAGTTACAACAGTAAATTCCCCTGATTCTAAAATCAGTGACATACTTGGTTTTCATCTAGAATGTTAGACTTTAATTGATTTAAATCAGAAATTATTTCCTTTATGTTCTAGTAAAGCATTTACTGCAACTCTTTTCCTGCTGATGACAATAATGTGGTTATTTGGACAAATTAGTGCCATGATATAAGGGAGTTGTTGTGCACTGAGGGAGTATGCATGAACCCACGTAGTGACAATCAATCAACTAATGTACTTGTAATTGTTTAAAAATAAGAATAATAATATTAATAATAAACTTTTAATAACACCTCTCTATAAAAGCTCGATTATCTCCAAATTTTACTCAAAGCTCATGTTTTTGATGAAAACTGGCCTTGTTCTTCAGTTAATGTATGTGAAAGAAAGAAGAAACAGAAAACTTTTGTTCAAGATGAAAATGCATCTTTAATTTTGCATTAAGGCATTTTGTGTGGAACTGCAAAAATGAATTGACAATTAAATAAATGCTTGACTGCATTTTGGCAAAAAAGAGCTTGCATGGAATTAAACTAGGTCTTTTTTTCGTTTAGATATAGATAATACTTAAATGATTTATTCCAATTTAGATCTTTTCAGATACTTTGCAAAATCCGGTTTAGTTCAGATCTGATTATTTCGAGAACCACTGATCTAAGCCTTAGAGTTCGTGGACCCAATCCCGATACAAAATGATAAGGTGTGACCTTTGTGTATTCTGTCTTTGAAGATTTCTTTGATTTCTTCCTTATACAAAACACTCTCATGAACCCTACGGATGAGTTAATGATTGACTGCAGTAGCAGAGGTCTTGCCTGTGGTTGATCCAGTGCGGCAGGTTGTAATCGTCTCCCACTCGAGAATCTCCAGGAGTTGTTTTGTTGTGGAGCTACAGAATTAAACATCAAGTCAGTGTCGATCGATACACTGCACTTACGCCACTGGCAGACAATGAAGCTGAAGCCTGACCTTAAACAGAGGCACAGCGTGTAGGGGCTGCTCTCCCATACACACCAGGTCCACACCAATCCCTGCAAAACCATTACTGCTCATGTTAAAACATCATCTTTATATGAGTAACAAAAAAGATCTTATAATACTGTATTTTACCCTTTTCAACTTAAGAATGTTTTTGCAAGTTTAATTTTGTAATTTTACTTTTGGACACTGTATGAAGGATGGAAATCAGAATCAGAATTCGCTTTATTGCCATTGTCAGTGGAGTACACAAACTAGGAACATTTTGCGGTACATCTGTGCAACATAAAACGTGTAAGATAAACAATAACATCTCTAAAGTAAAAAAGAAAACTGTATGACTAAGGGCATGCAGTAAAAAATAGACTAATAATATAATAAAAGTATATAGACTAAGGTAAAAAGGTAATTCAACCATTTGTGCGCTCAATTTTACAGTTAATGCTTGGATTAGATTTCTGGCGGGTTTTGAAGCATGGAAGTTGAAGGACCCTTACATGGGGATAGCCATTGATTTGCTGCCTGAAATTAATACCATTAAAAAAAATCTAGGATGCCAGGTTAATTGCACTGAGATGGTCCCAAAACGTCCCTGAAAAGTTTGGAACTTCCTGACACAGAACTATAACTGAGCATTTTGGAGACACCATTTCCAAACAGAATGAATGAACAAAGTAACTACAGATATTGCCAAACATTAGCATCAAATGGAGGAAACTATCAGTTACTATCATTACTTATCTCACAGTAAAATGTTAAATTTGTTATGCTGAACACCGGAGTGTGATCTTACCGTTGTCGATCATCCTCTGCTTGGTGAGGATCATCAGCAGCCGGTCCACCTCGAACACGCCCACACCCGGAGTAATCACCACAGACATCTGCCCCGTCCGGTCGAAATTACGGTTGATGTAGTGCTTATCAAATACTGCGAAACAAACAAAGTTCAATATCGATACTTGGGCTCAGGGTAACTGCCGGTATAGAGTACAAGTATGAGCTGCACGATTCTGCCAATAAAGACAAACACAGGTAAAGGGTGATATCTTGACGACGCAAAACGTCGACACTAAGCCTGAACGCAGACGCAAAGTGCACAACGCAAACCTTCTCGTGATTGCGCCTTGCGTCGCATGAGTGGGCGGTTACGGGGCTGGACATTGATGAGGAAGGAAGGAGAAGCGCTTCTGACTGTTTATCAGCCGTGAGCCATTCGGTACCGCCTGCAGAAGAGGACAGGAAAATAACAGTGACCCAGACCTGAACCAGGACCAGACGCAGGAGTCCAACCCGCACAGAACCTCCGCCTCTTTTGGTTTGAGTGACGCCCTCAGGTCCTACGTCCCACTCATGTCCAACCCACTGAGTGCTGAAGATCGCAATCAGCGCCTGCGTTTGCGTCTGCGTTCAGGCTTAGCGTCAACGTTTTGCGTCGTCAAGATATCGCCCAAAGTGTTTGTACCTGGGGTGCACGGTATTGCCTTTGAATAAACAGCAACACCTGGAAAATCTGGAGTACTATCATAATACTCCTTACGCTGATTATCTTCAAATATATCACATAAACCATAAAATCCATTTTAGTGTTCCGAAAAGACACAGACAAGACGCAATTTCATATTTTATATAACATTATAATGTCTGCTAAAACTGTTCTGTGCAGCATGGCTGTTTAATTGGTTGGCATATCCATATCTTCACTGCAAATGATGAACTGTCAAAACTAACCATTGAATGAGAGGTTGATTGCCTCAAGGTAGTTCCCTTGAACAGCTGTGGAGTTATGTCCAACAGGAAATCCATCTGCAGATAACAAACTTCAACATGAGTGTTTACTACACTGAATATGTTCATATATTTTGTCTTACCGGCTTCTTTAAGGCGCACCAGCACTGGATACTGGATGAACAACTTCTTAATGGTGATCAGTAATGAGGTCCACTCGTCACGCCTCTCGTTTTGAGCTACAACTCTGACAGAATTTTAAAAAACATCTGTAGTAAAACTTTTCAAAAGTTTAAACTTATTAATAATATAATATATATATATGTTTAGTACAAGGACTTACCTGTAAAAATCTTCACAAAACCTCCCCTCATGATCCTGGCGAATTGATCCCCTCATGGCCTCAGGAAACTCATCTGTGAAAAGAAATGTAGACGAATTTGATTGTTTAACATCAAATGTTTTTGCAACTGTGGACTACAGAATTTCTCTTTCCTGAAATATTAGAATGTATGTATTCTAAAAATATAAATAGACAATACTTTTATCAGTACTTTCAACCTGGAGGATCCAATGATGAGTGAACGCACAAAGAAAGGAGTCTGGCCTGATGTTGTGGTCATCAAAAATAATAAGTGTGCAATTTAAAGTCACACTGCAGAACTTTCCAAGTTATGTTGCTTGTTCTTTGTCACAGCAACTAAATTGTTGAAAATTACTTAATGACCAACAATGTGGTTTTTTGTAGCGAGTTATCAAAAATAAAGCATATGGTAGAGGCCAATTCTTACGTGACGTCACACTGCCAGGGAAAAAAAGTGTGCATTTTGTTTCTGAATTGTTACAAAGTACGGCTTGTGATAAATTTCTGGGGTAAAAGTGCACAGGAAGACAAGGACTGATCTAAAAGTGTAACTACAAGTAAATACAGCAGCTCACTGTTTCGGTTTCTTCATGGTGTCAACATTTGTAACAAATAATTAAACCAAATCCCACGCCCAGGTCATTCGTTAAGGAATTAAAAATAACAAAATGTATATAATGTTGTAAAAAGCAAGGTATCCACCTATAGATTTGGCATTGTAGAATGTCCTGGAGAAGAGCACCACTGTGACTTCATGACTACAATTCTTTTCCTGTGAACATGACAAAAATATTAATAAACTTCGGTTTTATTTTATTTTTCAACAAAGGAAACTGTAATTACGCACCTTCCACTTGGCAAAAAGGTCTGATAGGAAACCATTCACTGCCTTTTCAAAATAAAGGTCCCCTAATTGAAACATACAGCAACACATAGATGAAACTGAAAAGCATCTTAACCATATGACTACTTCAAACTATAATGACAAAGTACCATAGATGTCAAAATCCCACATCTCACAGCTCATCTGGATGAAGATGTACACCATGGCTGACGTAGATCTGAACACCACCTAACACACAGAGAAACAAAGGCGTGCTTTCTGTCATTTGTTAAATGTGTTGATTCGCAGTGTGGTTTCCCCAACTGAGAGAACAGAGCCACTAGCACCAGTTACTTCACATCAAAAGGAAGTTGAACATTATTTTTCTCTGTAGTAAATTCTGTGACTTGAATATGTATTAGGGGGTGTTTTCAACATAAAATACAATTCGAAAAGGCCTGGGCAGGTCCTACACACCTGCCTAAGTTCATGACACTACACATACCCCGATACAGAAAGCCTTGAAGTCTTTTACAAACATGCACATGCAGACGGCTCAGGGTTCTCACTAGGATTTTATAGCAGCGTACTGGGGCGGATGATCATATTTACACATCACATTTGGGAACTTAGATAGGTAATGTTCCTACATACATTTTAATTAATTAGGTTAGTGTTGGGCCATTTCACTCAGCTCGCATTCACAAGATGCTTGTACATGAAGGCACTGCATGAGTCAAACAGAATGGCCACAGCCTTACCCTGCTGTCTTCACTGATATATCCACACGTGACCTTTTCACCTTTGACCCACAGTTCACTGGCCTGGGCCCTGAAACACACATTAAAGACTTTATTTATCGTGCTTTTTAATACTTTTAGAAATCTTTTGTATTTCATGTATTGAGTTTTGTTTTGTTTTCAGTTCATGTGGTGGTTTTATATGGTACCTGATTCCTGCAAACTCCACTTTCTGGGTCAAATAGGCACAAGTGCTCACCTAAAATTATGACAAAAGACAAATTTGACAAATGTTAACTGTTAGTGAGCTCTTTTCTATATCAACTTTGACCCACTAGACTCTTCTTGAGCCTCCACATGTCTCCGCGGCCGATGTACTGGTCTTTAAAAGTCAGCTCCACCAGGTCCAGAGTCACCTCCTGCAGGAAAATACCCATTATGTAGATGCAGGGTCTAGGTGTAATGATCAGGTCAAAAGAATGCAGCTCAATACCTTTGGGTCAACAGTGTTGACAATGACATCCTGATAGGCCCGCAGCTTAAAGACCTGTGCTACAGTCTGGTCTACGCTGATGGTCTCTGAGGGAAAAACAAAGCAGTACAAGGTCAGTGACGATGCTTTGAGACACTAGTGCTCTTTTTTATAGCTCCCGTACCTAACTTGTTCCTTGTAGACAAATTAAAGGTATTTAATTGGTTAATTAATACTTTAATTAACTTAATCAATCAAAATCAACAATTGTACTCAAAAGAACTTTTTTATCTTTCTATAACCCAGAAAAAAAAGGAAGCAGTATATACACTTTACATTGAAGTCGCTCTAAAATCTACATACAGTATATACATAATACAAAACACAGGCTCAGTGGAATTTACAAATGGGTGTAGTTATGATTAGTTTTCAGCCAAGAATTAACCCGAAAGGTGAACATCTTCAATTCCGATAGTCTTAAGCTCCGTTGGCGATGAATCCCACAACTTTGCACTTTTGTAAGAAAAGGCAGACAGTCCACATAAAGTTCTGCAGCGTGGAATGGTACAGTTGTGACTGACAGAGCCTCTGGTGACTCTGTTGCTGTTTTGTCTCTGGACAAATGAACTGAGTGGCTCAGGTGCTAGGTTGTTCATACATTGGATTATTAATTTTAGAAAGCTTTCAAACCATAGCATTTTATACTTCTTAAGAATATGACAATGATGGTAAAGAATTGTCTTTTTGTCCATATTTTTTATTGCTCCCAGAGACAATGGGCAGTTGCAGCACCCTGGGACCCTTGCCAACAACTTCTACTCCAGATTCATGGTTATTACTAACTAGCTGAAGAATAAGCCTAATGTTCTACTATACATTGATGGGGGGAGTCTGGAGAACCTGGAGGGAATTTACGAAGATTCATTGCTGTGTGTATACTTATCACTGTGATATCCCATATTTTCTTAATCAAAAGGTGGAGATTTTTAAATAAACTATACTAAAAAATAAAAAAACAGAAAGCATACCACGAAAAACTTACCTTTCTGAAGATCCTCTTTAAGGCTTTTGACTTGCAGCAGGAGTGGGCTGACCAATGTGAAAAAAAAATGCAAATTGATAGTATCATTAGTTAATGTTAAGTTGAATAAACAGTGCAATATAAGCATCACACCTGTACTCATCAGTTGGGTGTGCAATCTCAATGATGTCCCCCAGATTGACCTGCGGGAAGACCTTTGGGTTGACCACCAGTTCGTCATCTATAACATATATCATTAGCATTATCACAGTGTCATCTAAATTTTAAAGCTGCACTATCTTGTGACTGTCAGAGGAAGTGGGGTGTTATCAGCATTTACATTATCGGACTTTGGTGGCAAAAGATATTTACAATTATGTACTATACGAGAAATAAATTGTTTACTCCAGCATTAGTTAAAGTTAAATTCTAATCATCTCAAACGCACACTCAGAAATACATGAGAATGCTACTTTTTATTCTGAAAAAATAGGCATTTACTAGCATTTAATACACATATTCTGATTTGTTTTTGTTCTGTTGAGGATATTAATGTTGGCTATGGCTTTAGTTCCGGACCCGTAACCCATATAAACCATGCTATAGTTCTGGCACTTCCTGCGCAGTAATAGGACTGCCAGACATATGGACTACATTTTTTTAATGAAAAGTAACCTAAGGACACAGGGGTTCTGCCAAACCCTAGGGACAGAGGATTTAGGCCTAATCCTAGGGACTCAGAGCTATGTTTACTAATGTACACAAGACTGGGGCACGTCCCAAGTTAGGACATAGTACGATGATCTAACAGAGAACTATATTCTAACCCTAAGGACACAGGGCAGTTTCCTAACCCCAAGGACCTACCTAACCTTTTTGTTGTACTTACTAAATTACAATTTATACACAATGAGAAAATACTAGTAGACTTAATAAGACTTAATCTTATAGCAAGGTCCGTGGGGAGCTACTTGTTGGTGACCTCTGTTCTCAATGTCTATTGTTTTGTTATTTCCCTCATCTCACTTTTAGAAATATGTACGTACCACTTCCACCAAAGCCTTTCTTGTGGAGCACAAGCTTGTATGACTTGTTAGTTCTCATGGCTCACGACCTGAAATAGACAACATATCCAGATGACTTACTTTGTTCCCATGGAAATCCATATTGCACATAAAACACAGACAGAACGCAGACTTGCTGTTCAGTTTAGAGCTGCAACAGCAGCATCCTTTCCCAGTTTAGGTAAACTGAGAAACAAATACTGCAGCAATTTGCAAATCGTTTTTTTCCCATATTGCTAAACATATTGTACATTAACCTACCTCATTTCAACGGCAACATGTTAATCCTGAAGGCAGTACCTGAAGTGGGTTTTGTCAGCAGTTTGACTTCGAAGCAAACATCGACATGTTTCTGAAGCTGCTCAGACTTCTCTGGAAAAGCTAGCTTTGCACGCTTAGCATTTTGTGTATTTACGACATAATTTTTGCTCGCATGCAATTAAAACACACTCAAAAGAAACAGTATCTTTTCAGTAACTTAAAGCAAAAGAAAATTGTACTAAAATTATGTTAATGACAAAAGTAGACGGATAGGAAGTAGTGTGTTTGCAACAGATGCACGACTCGTGACGGAGCACTTCCGGCAAAATACAAGGACGTGATCTGGTTGGTCAAATTGCGTCCAAAGATTAAGTCTATTTGACCAAAATAAAATAATAGTTTTACACGATCAAGTAGTTATGTACTTAAAATAAACTGATCTTGTTAAGTTAAAATATATGATTTTTATATTAATCATACATTGTTCATGTGAAGTCAGTCCATTTCCGGTTTGAGCGCTTGTTTGTAGTCTGCTGGTCCTGCAGCTAAAATCAGCAATAAACATATAGTGAAGATGATGAAGCACTGAAGCCACTGAAGCCCGCTGCTCAGCAAACTGCTTGACACATGGGTCGAAACTTCAAGGTGCTTTATCTGCTCCACTCAGCTATTATGTGGACAAAAATTTATAGCAGGCAGTTTTTAAAATAAAGTGATGGGGGTGAAAGAGAAAAAAAAAGAAGACTTTGTAGAGAGAGATAAATAAAATATGTGCTTATATCTGTGCATATGCAACGAGTGAAAATTTATAATAAAGAAAAAATAAATTGCCATTTTATTATTTTTTAAGTAAAGCAAATACAATAGCCTTGTTGACCCCATACTAAATCATAAGTGACAGAAATTAAGCATGGGGGCGAAGGACCAGCCGTACTTGTACTCCATCCAGATCGTGTCCTCGCTCTCGATCATGCGCTTCACCGACTGCCGCA
>JAADKR020000007.1:21545-33922 GCA_011763505.2 Lythrypnus dalli
CAGGACAAGCCTCTGATTGGTTGAGAGCAGCAGGTAAGACACACCTGCACGTGCACAAAGTGCCTTCAACATTTTAAAAGTTAGGAACTAAGGAATTACATTTGGTTAATTTTCTGTTGTGTCAGTTTGTTAAAAGTGTGAGCTTTATTGATTCTTAGATCTACAGCTGGATTAGTTTGTTTGAGAAACAGCAGTTTGCAGAAGCAGGAGTTGCAGCGCCCCCTGGTGTTTAAGTGGAGTCTTTACATTTGACTGTTTGTGGATTCTTCCATCGACTTGATCAAAATAGTTTATGTTCTTAGCTTTAAAAACCTAAACTGATGATTCATATCGTCTTAGACCTAATACATTTTAATTTTAAATGATTAATATTTATAGATGGATTCATGTTAAATTTAAGAAATGCGTCATGTAAATAAAACTTTGTGCCAAAATGAATGTGAAGAGGCTAAAAGTGCCTTACTAAGTCAAATTCTGTGTGCAAAATCTTCCACAGCTGGTGCTTAGTGTTTCAAAAAGGCCAATGTATGGTTCTTTCTCATGGCAAGATCAATTTTTAAGCTTGTTGTAATAAAACTGTAAATTGTATTTGTTGACCATGTACTGCTGCATCTTCTTATATGCACATGTCATGCATTTATCTTTTTTACTTCAATTGCATATTTATAAAATCTGAAGACTGCACACTTTTAGGGTTTTTGGTAATCCGCAATCACATTTTCTAATCCATATGTATTTACAGTATGTGTATATTTTTTTCTTTGTGAAAATACATACACTCAAACAGGGTAAAACTGAGATGTTCTGATGGCACAGATGAGGAGGCGGGGCTTGTGCTGAAACATGCTTTATTGAAACTCAAGGAGGAACATAAATCTACAGAGAAACTGAAAGTGTCGGGCTGAACACAGCGATGGACTCTGGTTTTCCCTGACATACAGATCTAAAGCTACACACACGCACACACACTGTCCTCCAGGAGAGGGCGCCGGTGCTGCCCGGAGAGCGCAGCCGCCCTCGGGCCGGGCCAGGTGTCGTCTGGGCCGCGGCGCCGTCGGGAGCTGCACCGGCGCGTGAAGTGAGCCCAGAGCAAAGGCCGTTCGCTCCGAGCTCAACTTTATAGAAATAGGTCGAGATCGAACCCAAGACCCGTTTAGGCTGTTTACATGAGGGTGAAGCACGCAGCCCGCGGGGTCTTAGGCCCGGCACTTCTCACATATGATTAAATATGTTTCTATCGATAAATCGTCAGCGGGGATCACTCCACCCGCCGAGGCTTCCTTCGTCTTCAACCAAGAGTTGAGGCACAAGTTTCTCTTAGTTTCTCTTTTGCAGGGTAGTCGTCCATACGGAACTTTCTCCTGCTTTACATGAAAATAACTCCCTTTTCTTAAATACATTTTCCATAACCGTAACTTCGGCTATATACATATGTACATGTCACCAAAGGCACATTTCAGAACATTGGGCTTCGTTTGGCATAAATGAAGTCACATTTGGTACAAAAATAGTTATATTTACAAGAAAATGTCCAGATCAGGACGTCACTAATTATAAGAACTAGCATTAAAATAAATTAAAATACATGGACCATGTGTTGAGGCAGTCCTGTTTGGGCGTCGCGGACAGCGCCACCGCGAGACCAGTGTCTGAGGTCCTTATGGCACCGGGGATTTTGGGGTCGGAGACTTCGGAGTCGGGGATTTGACCCGCTGTGGAGACTTGATGGGCTCTGGTGACTTGACTCTGGCGGGGGACTTGATTGGTTCAGGGGACTTGACTCTGGCAGGAGACTTGATGGGTTCAGGGGACTTGACTCTGGCAGGAGACTTGATGGGTTCAGGGGACTTGACGCTGGCAGGAGACTTGATGGGTTCGGGGGATTTGGGCAGTGGAGACATTGCTTCAGGAGATGTCACACGGACGGCAGTGTCTTTGGGGGCGGTTTGTCGCACAGTCAGAGTGAAGTGTGCCTCCTTTTTCCCGGTGGAGTTCTGGACTAGGATGGTGTAGCTGCCGGCATCGGACATTTCAATGCCGCAGATCTCAAGAGAGGAGTGAGTGCCTGTGGAGACGATGTGGTGCCGTGCGGAGAAGCCCACAGTTTGGTCCTCGTGGAGCCAGGACACGGCAGGATCAGGTTTTCCTTCAAACTCACACTGGAAACTGACAACATCACCCTCATCCACTGTCACCGATTGCGGTGGCACAATAATCGTTGCCGGCTTGTCTGCAGGTTTAGCCTCTTTCACAACGGTCTCTCTTACAGTTTCCTTGGTTTTGGAGACATGGTAGACCTCAGTTTTGGTCATTTCTTGCAGGTGGCATTCTGGTGGCTCCTCATCTCTTGTGGTCAGAGTGGAAAAAGCAGCGAACTCTTCTCCCACCACCTCCAGTGTGGCGTAGTCAGACGTCTCCCCACAGGGACTTCTGCAGACCACACGGTACGTACCAGAGTCCTCTGTCACGCAGCGGCTGATCTGAAGGGTCAAGACCCCACTCAGGTTGGTCATTTGATACTTGATACCAGGAGCGATGGTTTTGCCGTTGTGGAACCATGTGACCTGAGGGTCTGGTTTGGCCTGGATGTTGAGGCTGAAGCGTGCAGTGGTGCCATAGGGCACACGGTGGGACCTGAGGATAGATTAGATTAGGTTTAGATTAGATCTATTTGACACATGCACAGATAAAGATATTTAAATGACATATGAGCTGGAAAAATACCTCATTCTGATGGTGATGCGTGGTGGGTGGTCCAGGCTGAAGGGCGCAGGTGGCGCCACCTCTTTGCGCACCACAGACCTACGCTCGACCCTCAGAGCTTCTTTGCGCTCCTCGTACCGAGACGCGAAGTCCACTTTGGGGTAGGCCACCTCCACCTTTACCCTCTCTGGAGACTTGGCCTTCTCTGGTTCTGGAGGGGGCAGTTTCTTCAGGGGCTTGGGCATATACTGTGTTGTGAAGGCGGTCAGGTGCTCAGACTGCACCTCCTCAGAGAACGTGGTCACTGTGGACTTCTCCTTCCTGATAGTGCGGGTCTTTTCCTCGAACTCCATGTGTTTAAGCTGGCTTTTGTAGGTGGAGATACGGCCTGCAGTGGCATGTGGCCGCAGCATCTCCTGTACCTCTCTCTCCTCATACACCCGCTGCTTGGCTTTGGGTGGTTTGTAGGTGGCCTTGTCATGGCGCTGGCGAAGGTCCATGAAGCTGGGCCCAGCCTCGTATTTCGATGGCATTTTATAGGAGTCATATCTGTGCATCTCCTCTTCCTCCTCATCCTCCATGAGCCGTGGTGAAGAGGGTCTGAGCGCCGACAGCTCGAAACGCACCGGGCTCAGACTGGGCGGTGACGCAGAGTAACCCAGCTCCAGCTCCTCCTCCAGGCGCAGGCGCTCTTCCTCCATGCGCTTCATGGAGAGGTACTCATCCACTGGCAGCAGCAGCTCCTCGTCTGACAGGTCACCCAGGGACCGTCTGCGGATACGGTGATAAGCGTCCATCTCTGGTGATGGTGTGCGCTGGCGAGAAGGCCTGACTGTCTCCAAGTCATCCTGGGTCACGGCGGGGATCCTCCATTTGGGCTTGTACTGCTCCTTGATGCGGATTGGGATTTCGTAGAACTGGTCCCAGCGGGAAAGGCGGATGCGCTTGGGCCGTTTCTCGGGGATTTTGTCCAGCGCATCTGGGAACTCATACTGGTCTCTAAGCTTCTTGTACCACTTCATGTCGGACATTGGTTTGAATACTTTGATCTGGACATCCTCCTCAAGTACAGCAGGATCCACCGTACGTGGCGTGGGAACCACATATGGCATCCGCAGCCGTTTCTCATCCGCACGCCGCTTTCTCTCTTCCTTTTCTTTCTGGATCTCGGCCTCAGTTTTCTCACCCTTCTTTGTGGTGACAGCGGGTTTGAACATGGTGGCGGCTTCTCTCACAGCCTGGATGGCAGCCGGAGGCAGTGGCAACACTTCGGTTCCTGCCAGAATCTGGGCCAGTCGCACCTTCTTATCAAGTTCCTCCTTCTCTTTTGCTTTCTCCTTCTCCTTTTTGCTGAGCTCCACCTCTTTTTTCACATGAGCCACGCGCTCCACCTTCAGCGTGGCCTGGCAGCTGGCTGAGCCCGCAGAGTTTGTTGCAGTGACTCTGTAGATGCCGGAGTCTTCAGGCAGTGTATCTCTGATGTGGAGGATGAAATAGTCCAGACCTTCATGGACCACTTCAATGGATGGTCCTAAGGTAAGGGGCATAGCATCCTTCTCCCATTTTAGTGAGGGTTTTCCGGACACACGGATCTCAAAGCGCACATCCTGTCCTTCACGACACTCCACGTTGGCGAGGAGGCGCTTGAACATGGGTCTAAGGGTGAGGTCAGCAGGTTTAGGCCGAGGCACCACAGTAAGTCGTGCCTTACAGCTGTCGTCTCCGTATCTGTTACGAGCCACAACACTGTACTCTGCATCGTCATCTTCCTCAAGATTACGGATGATCAGTTGGTACAGGCCTTTGTCGCTGATGAATGTATATTTTTTATCGTCTTGTCCTGGAATCAACTTCTGTCCTGACTTATGCCACATCACGCGGGGCTCAGGGTGAACAGTGATGGTGACACCGAACCGCAAGTCTTCTCCAAGATATGCCGTCTTGTTGACAAGTGGCAGAGTGAACTCAGGTGGTTTCTGCAGCAGTCGCGCTGTGTCAACGCGGCGTTTGGTTTTCTTTACAACTCTGGTGGTGAAGAAGTCTCTGTAGTGGCGCACACCATTGACAAACAGCTCCGCGTAGGCGCTGTCCTCTCCATACTCATTCACCACTTTGCAGCGGTATGTACCGTCATCGGCGCGACTCACCTTCTCCACTTTGAGAGTGGCAAGTCCGTCTTCATATTCAATCAGATACTTGTCGCTGGCCTCGAGCTGCCGCACGCCACAGTACCAGGTCACCTCTGTGGTGCTGTCATAGTTCTCAATGTTACAGATGAATTTGGCACCATCTCCTTCATTGGTGACAGAGTGAGCGATTTGCCCAGCAAGTGGGCCGTGCTCAAATGGTGCAATCTTCACTTTAGCCACAAAGATGCCACGCTGAGAGCGGATTGAGCCACCGCTGGTGATGCGGGCAGCGGAAACCACTGTGCTCCACTCCTTGCGAGCCATAGCCTGGTAGTATCTCTTGTGGCGTGAGGTAGGGATGGATCTTGCGCTAGTTTCCTCAGCAGGTTTGGTAAGCCAGGGGTGAGCCAGAGCTTCAGCTGCGGCCATGCGGTGTTTGCGTTCTTTGGTGATGAGGCGGTCAGTGAAATCCAGGGCCTCCACACTGACCTGTTTGAAGGACTCGTCATCATAGCTGTAGGCAGCGTTGGAGATGTTGTCAATCATTTGTTGATTGGTTTCGGCGGTGAAAGGATTAAGACCACTCAACAAGACGTAGGCCAGTACACCCACGCTCCACATGTCTGTGACACTGCTCACCATGTCGCTCTGGTGAATCTCCGGCGCCGCATACTCTACTGTGGAGTACTGGACCTTAATTATATCACCAGGTGTGAGATGGCGGGCCTGGCCCAGTTCTATGATCTTCACATTGGAGCTCGTGCGAGTGGTGTAGACAATGTTCTCGGGGCGGATGTCAAAGTGTCCATGGTCTTCTCCATGAAGGAACTCGAGTGCGGAGCAAACCTGTCGGATGTAGTTGACAATCTCTCTCTCATTCAGCTCAAAGTCTGCGCTGTTCAGACGCTCGAAGATGTCTCCTCCAGACAGGAAGTCGTAGATCAACACCAGCTCCTCCGGGCTGTCAAACGACTCATGCAGCAGCAGGAAGTTGGTGTGTTTGCACATGTTCAGAGTGGCAATCTCCTTCTTCACTATGGCTTGGTCTGCTCCTCTCACCTTCACAAACTTCGCCATGAAGGTCTTCTCAGAACTGGTGCTCATGCAGCGGTGCACGATTCCGAACTGGCCTCTGCCTAACTCCTCAGCAATGGTGTATTTGGTGTGCATGTTCTTGGCTTCAGAGTGGGGTGCTTTTCCTCTGGGCACACGGCCGGTGTCGTCAACTTCGCGGTCGTACAGTAGGACTCTGGACTTGTCCTCTTTGGTCATCACAGGGCCGCTGGTCTCACTGGGGGAACTCTGGCCAAACTTGTTCTCCGCAATGACCCGGAATTGGTAACTGGTGCCTCCAAACAGGTTGATGACGGTGTAGCGCGTGTCTCTGGACTGTGCGACACGTTCCCAGCGCTCGGCCGTGGTTGGACACTTCTCAATGATGTAGGCAATTACTCTGCTACCGCCGTCGTTGGCCGGAGCGACCCAGTTAAGAGTGACCGAGTCTCTGGACACGTCACTGGCCTGGATGCCTCTGGGCGGGTCAGGCACATCAGCCACATCCAGCTCCACGGTCTGCTGGTCAATGCCAAAGCGATTCTTGGCACAGACAATGTAGAAACCGGCATCTTTCTTCTCAACGCCGTTGGGGAAGACCAGAGATGTGAATGAGCGTGTGACGATGACCTGGTAGTGTCCATTACTGTCAATCAGGTCCTGTCCTTTCTGCCATGTGATTACAGGGTCAGGCTTTCCTCCGAAGGGGATCTTGATGTTGACCATCTCTCCGCGCAGTGCAGGGATGGCCTCTTTGTCTTTGAGGTTTTTGGGCAGGTGGATCTTGGCAGGGACCTCCACATCTAGCGACACGGTGGCACAGATGGAGCCGCCTTGGTTTGTGGCTCTGATCTGGTACACAGTGGAGTCTTCCTCATTGGCCTCGGTGATGACCAGCTGGTGGTACCCACCTTTGAATTCCTGGATCTTGATCTTCTTGCCGTCAGAGTGCACCTCTTTGCCGCGGCGGAACCATTTGATGACGGGTTTGGGTTGGCCGGTAATCTTGCATACCAGTGTGGCGTTGCTCTTGTATTTGACACTGAGGTTCCGTAGCTCCTCTTTGAAGGCGGGTGCTCTGACATCCACTGGGGTGGTGGGGACCACAGAGGCAGTCTCTTCGCTGTAGTCGCTGTGGCCTCCAAGATTCTCACACTTGACCCTGAAGACGCACTCCACTCCCTCAGTCAGGCGCTTCACGGAGAACACTGTCTGTTTAATCTCATCTGTGGTCACCGCGGTCCACTCTGTCCAGTCCTTCTTGTCTTTCTTGGTCTTCTTTTCCAAGTGGTAGCACTTGATCTTGGAGCCTCCGTCACGGAGCGGAGGTTTCCAAGACACCACACAGGAGGTGTTTGTGATGCCAGAGACGACCGGAGACACAGGAGGAGATGGTTTCTCTGCAGAAGTAAAAGAAATGTGTCAGAAATAAGGACAATAGGAAGTACGCAATCAGACCCCATTGTTTGTTGCAATAGAAGATACTTGATATTATGAGCAGGTTTGCCTTGTTTGGATTATTTAGTTGTAATATTTCAGACTAATTACAATACCCAAATCAAAATGCTCTGCCAGTGGAGTATTCATTTTCATTAGTCCATTCCCTAACCACTAGGCCTGACCCAGACAGACTAATGCGTGACCAAACCCACTCAATGATCTGAGTATCTCTCTCACTCCACATTTGTAGACTGGAGCTGTAGGAGACTCACCGAGTTGGCTCTTGATGAGGATGGGTGTGCTCAGCTCAAGGGGAACACTGTTGCCATACTTGTTCTGGGCATAAACCCTGAAGTAGTAGCCAGCACTCTCCACAAGGTTGGGTACTCTGCAGTTGGTGCCATTGACAGAGGAAGACACCAGCTCCCACTCAGTGCCCTCTTTGTCCTCGCGCTTCTCCACGATGTAGTTGGTGATCATGCAGCCACCGTCATCTGCGGGCGGCTTCCAGCTGATGATCACAGAATTCTTCAGCAGTGCGTCCAATACGATGGGACCCTGCGGCACGTCCGGTTTGTCTGAGGAGAATATCGACTTCATTAAAACCAGAAACGCAAACATTAAATGAAGACATTTTAGCAGTGTGAAAGTTGGTAATTGTTGCAGAAATTCTTTGTCACAGCTCAGACAAAAGGAAGAAAAGGTCAAGTGTAAGTTTGCCTTCTGTATTAACATTATCAATGACCGTTTAAACAAAGTTAAATAAAATTCTCTCTCAGACTTATGCTTGTGTCCCGCTCTCTCACCGTAGATCTCCACGTTAAAGGCTGTGTCGGCACGTCCAAAGTGGTTGTGCAGTCGGATGCGGTATTTTCCACCATGAACTCTGCGCTGGACGTTCTTGATGATCAGGTGGGTGTAGTGCTCTGTGGTTTCAATGGTGATGTCGTCCGTGTTCTCCAGCGTCTTGGCGCCATGCAGCCACATAATCTTGGGCTCAGGGCGGCCAATGTATACGGCGTGGATCCGCAGTGTTGTGCCCAGGCCGGCATAGTAGGTGTCCTGCAGCGGGTAGTCGGGATGGAAACGCGAGGCGGCTTCCAGCACCAGAAGACCACTGGTCTCCGCCTCCCCGGCCGTGTTGATGGCTTTGCAGGTGTACTCGCCCTCGTCTTCCTGCTGGTCAGTCATGATGGACAGCGTGTGGTTGCGGCCATCTGAGCTCATCTCGTATTTGCGGGACTCGACCACCTCTCTGCCTGCGTGGTACCACTTAATGTCGGGAACTGGGCGGCCGATGATCTGGCACTTCATGACTCCAGGCTGGCCCAATTTGGCCGTGGTCTCGTCCATCTCCTTCCGCAGGCTGGGCTTGTTCTCAACTGAGGACAGAGAAGTGACATCAAAGTTAGCAGACAAAAGCACGAGATAGTCCCGGTGTGGTTCAGTTTTGGTCCTGGTTTCATCACGTTAAAGTCTTAAATCAGCTGTAGTTTAGGTCTGGTTTTCTCACCCATGAGCTTGGTCTTGATGCAGGTGGCAGTACGTCTGGGGCGGCTCATTCCTGTCTCGTTTTCAGCAAACACTCGGAACTCGTACTCTGTGGATTCGGCGAGTCCCGGCATCAGGAACTCTGCAGCCTTCAGCCGTTGCTTGTTAGACTTCTTCCAGGTGCTCTCGATGGACTTGCGGTACTCCACCCAATATCCGAGCACTGGTTTCCCGCCATCACACTCCGGTGCCGACCACCGCAGGGAGATGTAGTTATTGGTGACTGCCACAGTGTCGATCTCTCCAGGCTGACTGGGTTTGTCTGAGGACAGAGAGACAAGAAGTTAGAAGCCATACTAATGCTACAGAGTGCTGCAGAGTACTACAAACCACACAACTCTGTATATCTGTGAACATATCCAGAGTCTCACAACTGTCTTAGATCGAATCAAACTGAACTTATAAAAACATGATATAAACATGACAAGGAGGAGGAGGCCCCCCAGGAGGCCGTGGATGCCACTTTGGGACCCACTTAACCCGGCCCATTAATCTTCAAATACAAATTATGAAAATATAAATAATCATAGTATCAAAAGTTTTTTTTTTGGCAAAAACTAAAACAAATATCTAGACTTAATAAAAAACATAAAAATAAAATAACAGTAAAACAATTCTACTCAACTTCCTACAACTGAACTCTTACCGAATGGATCTTTGCAGATGACGGCATCAGAGGCGGGGCCAGGGGCGCTCTCCCCGATGTCATTCACAGCGATGATTCTGAACAGGTATTCGCTGTCGGCGGTCAGCCCTGGCATTGTGAACATGGTGGACGCCACTTTGGCACTGTGGCGGCTCCAGGACTCGGCCGACACCTCCTTGAACTCAATGAAGTATCCAGTAACGGCAGAACCGCCATCGTCTTTGGGCCGTGACCACGACAGCGCCACAGAACTCTTTGTCACATCCATGATCTCAGGAGCAACACTGGATGGCTCTGGGACGCCTGGGGGAGGAAAGGGAGTAGGTGAGGAACTGAGGGAGTAGATGTTCCTCGGAGGAAAACTCTCTGAGAATGTCTTTGAGACATGACCCTGAATGTTAGAATAAGGGATAACATATACTCACAGATCGGAGTCTTGGGCACCAGAGGCTCCTCAGACTTCAGGGAGGAACTCATTCCAAAGGCATTTTCAGCCGTGACCTTAAAGTGATAGTCGGTTCCTTCACGGAGACCTTTGACAATGAGCTGCGTGTCTGTGACGCGGGAGTCCACTGTGTACCAGGCATTTCTGGCAGCTTCACGGCGCTCCACGATGTATCCAAGTACTTCAGAGCCACCATCGTCACTTGGAGCCTTCCAGCTCACCCTCACACTGGTGGACTGCACCTCATCAAACAGCAAGGGGCCCACAGGAGCAGAGGGGCGGCCGATGACCTTCACCTTAATCTGGACCTTCTTCTTGCCGACGCGGTTCTCCAACATAAGGTTGTAGAGGCCAGAGTCGTCGCGGTCAGCACCCTTAATGACCAGCTCGCTGGCGTCTTCGGTGGAGGCGATCATGGCCGCCGGAGACACTGCTCCTCCGTCCTTGGACCAGGCGCAGGTTGGATGCGGTTTTCCACGGATCGGGACCGACAGACGGACCACTCCACCTTGACGAACCACATAAACGTCTTTGTACTTCAGCTCCAGTTCGAAGCTCGGGGCCTCTGCAGGACAAGAAGAAAGGAATTTAAAATATGAAAGTAAATATTATCTTCAATTAGAGCTAGATGATTTTTTTTCTAAAAAAATGAAAGGAAACAGTTTTTCTCACCGAGCATCTCTGTGATCTTCACCATGCTGGGCACCTCGGCGGGTTCTCCGCTGCCGCCAGCGTTACAGGCCATGACCCGGAACTTGAACTCCTCGCCTTGGGGCATGTTGGTGAGCGTGTACTCGCAGATCAGGGACGGGGTGGTGTTGCATTTAGCCCAGGCTACGCTGCCTGCCTTCTGCATCTCAATCAGATACCCGTCCAGGCGGGCGTCGCCCTCGTCATCTGGAGGGTTCCATGCCAGAGACACAGAAGAGCTGGTGGTGTCGGTGACCCGTGGGTTCTGTGGGCAGCCAGGTGGATCTGAGAGAGAAACACAGGTCAGTCCTGGTCACAAACTTACGTTTTCTATCTAAACTGCTCTCACCGATGGGGTCAGTGGCCACGGCGGGTTTAGACGGCAGGCTGGGTTTACTCATGCCGCGTGCGTTGATGGCAACGACGCGGTGCTCGTACTCCAGGCCCTCGGTGAGCTCGGTGGAGCGGTACCGCGTCATGGTAATAGGGTTCTTGTTAGCACGCACCCATCTGTCGGAGCGCACTTCCTTCCTTTCAATGACGTATCCAGAAACCTCCAGACCGCCATCCTCCACCGGTGGGTCCCACGCGACGGTCATGCCATCGCGGGACACGTCAAAGATGATCGGACGTCCGGGTGGTCCAGGCACGTCTACAGAGGCAAGCAAAAAGACAACTCAGTGTTTTTGTCAGGTAAAAACAATGGAATGGCTTTTCAGAGCGAACCGTTGAACTAAAGACTTAATTTTGTCCCGATGTAGGTACTCACTGTTGAGGCTGCGGCAAGTGACCACCTCAGACTGCAGGTACTCTCCGGTGCCATAGCGGTTGGTGGCAGCAGCTCTGAACACATACTCGTCTCCCTCGATGAGGTTGGTGAAGCGGAAGAGTGGGCGGCTTACGGAGTCGCAGACAGGTACCCAGCCGGGTCTGTGGGCGTCCCTCTGCTCCACGGCGTACCCGCTGACCGGAGCACCCCCATCTCTGAGCGGGGGTGACCAGCTGAGCAGGACTGATGTGGCATCCACCTCGTCGAAATGCATTGGGCCCTCAGGGGCATCCGGCTTGGCTGCAAGACACAGACCGAGGAGTCAGGAAAATGCATATTCATGTTTTTATTGTTTTAGATATATTTTAAAAATATCAATATGATCTGCCTTTTCTGTCTAAAGAATGCTGTTGTTGTTTTTGTGACTTTGAGCACTGTTGAGACTCACAGAGAACGATGATCTTGATCTTCTCGGTCACTGTTCCCACAACGTTGCGCAGCTCCAGAGTGTACTCTCCCGAGTCGTCGATGGAGGTGTCTGAGATGGTGAGGGCTGCGCTCTTGGGGGTGGTCTTCACTTTAATGCGCTCTGTGATTTTCACGCGGTTGTTTGCGAAGTACCAGGCGCCGACCGGAGCTGGACGACCGACAATCGGCAGCTCCAGATCCAACGTCTTACCGGCCACAACGTTAACCACCCTCTGTGGGAGAGTGGACAGGTCCACGACCGGGAGCACTGCAACCAGAGAGTGTGTGTTAATTCCATCGACTAAAATGTATTCCTGCATTAAAAGTTGTTAATGAGAACTAAAACTATAGCCAAAATCTCCAGCCATTATAATAACAAAAAACAAAATGAAAAGAAGGGCTGTAAACATGTGAACTCCAGTGACAGTTTGAAAGAGCTTCATTTTGTTTTGGTTTACTGCCAAAGGAACAGCTCTGTGCTTT
>JAADKR020000007.1:48473-75545 GCA_011763505.2 Lythrypnus dalli
CGAGCAATGACTCTGAACTCGTAGCGCTCGTTGGTGGCGAGGCCGGTCACAGTGTACTGGCAGTCCACGCAGTCTGTCAGATTGGCCTTGAACCAGCGACCTTTGCCTTGGCGCTTCTCAATAGTGTAGCCTGTGATCTTTGAGCCACCGTCGCGTTTTGGAGCGTCCCACTTCAGAGCCACACTGTCACTGGTGATGTCTGTGTAGTCGGGCTGACTCGGAGCATCTGTGAAAAACAGGGATTAGACTTGGACCAAACCAAGACTAAACTGGGTCAAACGAGGACTTACCAACGGGGCTGACAGCCATCATGAGCTTGCTCTCGTCACTCATGCGGCTAACACCCGCATCATTTTGAGCGTAGACTCTGAAAGAGTACTCCAGACCCTCAATCAGCTCCAAGATCCGGAACTCTGTGTCCTTCACTAGAATTGTGCTCACCTGGAAAACAAAATATCAGAAACGTTATCTCTCATCTTGTCTCTGGAAGGGAGTAGGCTCACATGGACTCATTTCATGTTCTAACATCTCACCTTCTGCCACATGATACTGTTGCTCTCCCTCTTCTCCACGTGGTAGCCCTGGATGGGGGTACCTCCATCATACAGAGGTTTCTCCCACTGAATTGTCATTCCGTCGTTGGTGACGTTGTAGACGAAGGGTTTGCCAGGGGGACCAGGGGGTCGGAACTGGTGCTTGGCCACAACCATCTGGGACACCAGGGGCTCACTCACACCATAACGGTTCTCTGCACGCACACGGAACTGGTACTGGATTCCTTTGATCAGGTTAGGCACCTACAGAAAAGAAGATGTGAAGACGAGGAGGAGAAAAGATGTAGATCCATTAAATTGCTCTGAGAAGTTGTTATAATCATCAATGGGTTTCAGCTACTTTGTTTAAAAGGGAAACTGTGCTCTTTGTGAAATACAAAATTAGAAGTTCTCAATAGATCTCTGCCCATTCATTCAATGGACACAGGCCTTTGTTTTCATCCAAAAAGAGACGGTAACCTTATATAGACTATATCAAGTCTAACTAAATCTTTACTAGGACTAAACTAGATCTAAACTGAGACTATACCAGGTCGACAACAGGTCTAAACCAGGTCTAAACCAGGACTAAACAAGGACTGAACAAGGACTAAACAAGTTCTAAACCATGCTTTGTTTCATGGATGTTTTATATGCATCTTAATATTTTTATTTCACCTTGAACTGTGTGTCGATCACACTGGAGCAGGCCATCTTCCACTCGGTTTTGGAGGTGTCTCTCTTCTCCACGGTGTAGCAAGTGATGGCTCCACCTCCATAGTCGTTGGGCTCCTCCCACGAGATGGTGACGCTCTCTGCCCGGACCTCGTCGAGTATGATTGGTCCGATGGGTTTGGAAGGCGGCCCCAGCGTGATGACTTTAATGTGGAAGGACTTGCGGTTGACCTTGTTGTCGAGCGTGAGTGTGTACTTGCCCTCATTGTCTTTGCGCACAGCTTTAATCATGAGGGTGGCCTTGTTCTCTGTGGTTTTGAAGCGGATCTGGTCGCTCTCCTTCAGTGGCAGGCTGTCTTTGAGCCAGCTGATTGCGGGCTTGGGCTTGCCACGGTACGGCAATTCCACGTGCACATTATGTCCCAGACGAATTTTGAGTTGCCCGCCTGGATATTCTGACAAGTCGGCCTCCGGCGGGATGATGTAGTCCACCTGTGAGGGAGAGGAATTAGTACAATAAGTTTCAGTAGTGGAATTTTTTTTTTTTTAACTTTACAATTCAGAATAAACATAATTGATTGTCAAGTATTCTTAAATGGCTGATGAATGGTCAGTAAAAAAATATGAATCCTGTATGCAGAATTGTTCTGGACCAAAGTTAAAAAAGTCAATATATAAGGACATGTGGGTGTTTGAGTGATTCTAAAGCTTCAGTTTGAGTAAGGAATACTGTGTTATGATTGGTACAAGTATTTTATAGGAGGAATGGGGTCACTCACCACTTTGATGGCCGGAGACTCAATGAAGTCTCCCTGTCCTTTGTCGTTGCGTGCGGCGACTCTGAACGTCACGACTGAATGCTCTTTCAATTTCTTGACCTCAAATTCTGTGTGTCGGCTCGCGCCTCCGGAGCTCCACTCCTCCTCGCCCTTTACTCGAGTCTCAACCACGTAGTCAGAGATGATACTGCCTCCGTCGTAGTCAGGCTTGGTCCACTGCAGGGTCACGGACGTCTTGGAGGAGTCTTTCATGGTGATGTCCTTCACTGGGCCAGGTGTTTCTGTGGCCTTCACTGGCTCTGTGGTCTCACACGGGTCACCCACGCCATTCTCGTTCTCTGCCAGGACTCTGAAGAAGAAGGAGGTCTTCTCGGACAGGTCCTCGATGGTGTAGCTGGTCTCCATGCACTTGCTGGTCACGGCGGAGTAGCTGCGTTTGCTGGAGTCGCGCTTCTCTATGATGTAATTGGTGATCTCCGCTCCTCCGTCGGACAGTGGCGGCTCCCAGCACAGAGACACCTTTCCTCGAGTGACTTCCTTCAGCACCAAATTCTGGCACTGCGCCGGACTGTCCTGGACCTTCACGGAGAGGGTCAGCGTCTTGGCCTCTCCCACGCCATTTTCGATCTTCACGTTGTACTTGCCGGTGTTTTTGCGGGTGACCTCGCGGAGAACCAGTGTGGAGGTGGTGTCCGTGTGGTGGAACTCGAAGTGAGGGTCTTTATCGATGCAGGTTTCTCCCAGAGACCAGGAAGCTGTGGGAGCGGGCCGGCCCTTCATCGGCACAGACAGCTCCACGTCTTTACCGGCCTTTACGATGTAGTGCGTGCGCATGGCCACATCTGTGTCAACCATGGCCTCCTCTGCCGACACCACAACAGAAATACAAAATAAATACAACTAAAATGTCCGTATATAGGAACTTTAACATAGAGGAGAATCACATGCATTTTCAGAACAATCTGTGTGTGATCTTAACTACGAGGTTAGTGGCTTTAACATTCAAACATTAAGACAACAGCAGCCCTATGGATTTTCAATTCAAAATGGAAGTTTACAAAGAAGTGTTCTATCAGATTTTGGCTCTCACCCAGGATGTCTTTGGCCTGCACTGGCTCTGTCAGCTCCAATGCATCTCCTCTTCCGGCACAGTTGACTGCGGATACTCTGAAGAAGTAATCCACGTCGGGTTTGAGGTCGTGTACGACGTACTCTGTGGTCTTCACCTCTCCCTTGGTGGTGACCATGACCCACTCTTCTTCACCGACAAGTTTCTCCACCATGTAACTGGTGATCTCGCTGCCGCCGTCCCACTCAGGTTTGGACCAGCCCAGAGTGATGGACGTCTTTGTGGAGTCCACTACCTTCAGCTTCACCGGCTCATACGGGAGTTCTGCGGGAGAGGGTTGTGTTGGTTTAACTCAGGTCTTCAGATTCAGACATTTAACTTTGAGTAAAGCATCACAGATAATAATCATTTACAATAATAATATAATAATAATAGACAGAACCCATTCCTCCTGTCCTCACTGGCTGCCAGAATACTGCATTATTGTACAGTACTAGTTCTCACCAACTGGATCTGCTGCCTTGTAGAAGTCAGAAGCGTCGGAGTAGGGTCCCTCGCCGGCGCGGTTGATGGCGCAGACTCGATATTGGTACTCGTTGCCTTCGATGAGGTGGTACACGGACTGTTTGGGCTCTTTCACTGGGTCTTTGTAGACTTTAATCCAGCGGAGGCTCTTCTTATCGCGGCGCTCCAGGTAGTACCCAGAGACTTTGCTGCCACCGTCCACACCTGGCTTCAGCCACTCCACAACCTGAGTGGTTTTGGTGCTCTCTGTGACCTCAGGGGTGCTTGTCTGGCCAGGAGTCACTGGGAGATGTTGAATGTCCAGGTTATTATACATTGGTCAAATTAAAAAAAATATTTGTAATCCGTTTTTGTTTACACAGACAATGTATGTATGTATGATAATAAAATTGGAAACTCACCGAAGGCATTCTTAGCGATGACAGGCGCGCTCTCCAAAGCCTCTCCAATGCCGAACTTGTTGACACCCATCACTCTGAAGACGTACTCATTACCGCTAACCAGTTTTCCCACAGAGACGTAGGTTTGCTCAAGGTGATCGGATACAATGGACCACACCACGCGGCTGGTCTCACGGCGTTCTACGATGTAGTGAGTGACTTTGGCGCCACCCTGTTCTGACTCGGGCACAGACTGCCAGCTGAGTGAGATTCTCTCGGCTGACACCATCGTGAAGTTGATTTGTCCAGCAGGCAGTCCGGGTTTGTCTGAGGAGGGAGGACAGATGGTTAGGAAAAATCTCTGCACCACAATTAAAAAAAGCAAAACTTCAAAATGTCCGGTGACTTACCCAGGACCTCCATGCGGATGGTGGCGGTGGCAGCTCCCAGGACGTTTCTGACCCGGACCTCATAGGTGCCAGTGTCGCTGCGGGTGGCGTCTTTGACCAGGACGGCACTGGAGTCCGTGGAACTCTCCACACACAGAGTGGAGGAAGCCAATAGCTCCTTACCGTCTTTCTGCCACTCCACAGCAGGCAGTGGTTTGGCTGTGAAGCCAACTTTGAGTTTCACAGCGGAGCCTGCCTTGTACCGCACCACATCCAGGTACTCAGGTGGCAAGTCGATGGCGGGAGTGCCTGAAGAGGGAATTCAAGCTTAGAAAGTGTCTGTGGTGTATTGGATCTATTCTTTTCATCATAACTCTTACCGCTGACATCCACACAGGTGACCGGACCGGCGATCAGACTCGGATTACTGACGGAGCCCACAGCATTCTTGGCATAGACTCTGAACTCATAGGCCTCGTTCTGGTTGAGGCCGGAGACGGTAAAGCCCATCTCGATGATGTTGGTGAAGTTGGCTTTGACCCATCGGCCACTGGGTGCCTCACGGCGCTCCATACTGTATCCTGTGATCTTACTGCCACCATCATACGGTGGGCGCTGCCAGGCCAGTGTCACCGAGTTCTTGGTCACTTCAGTCACATGCACATTGGCAGGAGGCTCTGCACAAAGGACAGCAGTATTAAACACATATGCAACCATAGATACAATAAGAAGTATATTACATCCCTCTAACTGAACACTCACCACAGGCGTCTATGGCAAGCACCTCCTCGGAAGTCTTGCTCATTTTGCCAATGCCTGCAGCATTCTCGGCTGCCACCTTGAACTCGTATATCATGCCAGCCAGGATGTTAGTGATGCGCCACTGGTTTCCAGGTATGGCAGTCTTGTTGACCTTCTGCCAGAGGATGCTGCTGCGCTCCTTCATGTGCAGGTGGTACCCGACCACGGGGCTGCCGCCATCGGCCACGGGCTCATTCCAGCACACAGTCAGGCTCTCTCTGGACACCAGCGCCAGCCATGGGGTGGACGGGGGGCCAGGGAAGGCTGCAGAGACGGCGAGACGTGAGCAGTGACACAACATATAAAATCTACAAAACATTGTATAAAATATTTAAACTTACTGTACGGCAGTTTGATCATGACCGGCTTGCTATCGATGTGGCCGATGCTGGTGCCATAGCGGTTGACAGCTTTGATTCTGAACTGGTACTCCTCTCCTTTAGTGAGTTTGGTGGCTTTAACGGAGCTGCGGGCGACGTTTGTAGAGACTTCAGTCCATGCAGGAGTGCTGGTCTCTCTCTTCAGGACGACGTAGTGTGTGACGGGACTGCCTCCATCATACTCTGGTTCAGCCCATTTCAAGAACACACTGGTCTCGCCCACTTCGCCCACTTCTACGGGGCCAATGGGTGCACTGGGCCGGTCCATCACTACAAAGGTGAAGCTGATCTTGGTTGTGCCGCCGGCGTTGGATGCAGTGATCTCATACTTTCCAGCGTCTTTGGCAGTAGCCTCGGTGAGAGTGATGACGACGCTGTCGGGAGTCACCTCTGCAGTCAGCGTCTTGTCCGACCCTTTGATGGGAACGTTGTTTCTGGACAAAACCACTTTGGGCTGTGGCCGTCCACTCAGAGGGAGTTCAAATGTGAGGTCTGAACCAGCCTTCACATAAACAGTGTTCTTAGGGTAGTTCTTCAGGTCAAACTCTGGTGCCTCTGTGGACAGAGCAGGAAAGAAAAGCCAAAGGTCAAATAGGCCGTAGGGCTGCACCTGTCGTTCAGTCGACTAAATAGTCACTGTGGTCTTAGTTCACTACAATTTTCATTAGTCGACTAAATGCACATACATTTTGCACCAATTAAAATGACCTCAATTTCCAGAGTCTTGTGGCACTTCTTTCTCTGACAGTTTACAATGTTTCATAACTGAACCAGATTCGGAGACAATGCTTTAACATACAGGTGAAACATGATTTTTTTTCACTGTGAAATGCAGGCTCCAGACAAAATTCAGGACAAAACTTTTGCCAAACTGAAAAGTGACTAAATTATTGAGTATTGATTTTGCTGTTATGGAAGAGGCACAGCCAAACTGCAGATTCTTCCCTGTGTGCACAAGGACAGCTGCTCTTACATATCTCCCTCTGTAGCAGCTCCAGCGCAACTTCACCAAACTAACAATTAACTTCATGCACAGTACTTCCTCTCTGTTTGTTTGGTGTTGGAGATTTACTGTCAGACAGAAAAGATGTATTTATTTATTTTTTTGGTTATTATCCAAGGTGCTAGAGTGCCGTTCTGGACTGTTCCGGACCAATGAAATCCCTGATAATAATATAATAAAATTAAGTCGTATTCGTATCCTCGGATTTCTTTCGCTTTAATAGACCGTTGATCGTCTGCTACAGAGCTTTTATATGTATGAATTTATATGTAAGAGTGAATAAATTAAAATATAAATTCTAAGGCTGACCTTGGATCTCCTTGACCAGCACCGGAACAATCATCTCCTTGGCCTCACTGAGGCCAGCGTGGTTCTCAGCACGGACTCTGAAGAAGTACTCTGCTCCTTCACGCAGGTTCTTAATGTGGTGAGTCATGGTGCGCACGGTTGCACATTTAACCCATTTGTCTTGACCATTCTCCAGGGCATCAATGAGATACCCGTGGACCCGGCTGCCTCCGTCATACTCGGGCCGTGTCCAGCCGATAGTCACACTGTCTTTGGTCACATTCACTACGCCGAGCTTCAGCGGAGAGGTGGGCACCTCTGAGATGGCACAAATGTAAAAACAATGAGTTAAATTCATTACAGCAATGTAAGTTATCTCTGGTAATACAGCTACAGTTAATTAATCCTGATCATCAAGCCAAATCACACAAAGCTGTAAAGTATAGATGTAGAGTAAAGACAAAAAGCAGTTCCAAATATGATCACATTTTATATATACAGTGGTCCCTTGTTTATCTCTTGGGTTCGGTTCCGAAAACCATCCGTGATATAGCAATCTTTTAATTTTTCACTATTTAAATATATGTTAAGGCTTTATAATTCCTCCTGGCAGTCTTTATACTGCAACATTAATAAGGGGTTGAAAAGACATAGATATTTAGATTATATTTAACATGAATTCAACATGTGAATTCTCTGTTCTCTGTGTGAAAAATGCCATTTAGTGGAATAAATACTGTATTAAAAAAACCTTGAAACATTGAGAGCGTGATAAGTGAAGCGCGATATAGCAAGGGAACACTGTATTATATATTATCACATTTATTAAAAAATAAGAATAATCCAAAACTGTTAGGTGGCTTGTGGCTTGATTATCAAAAACATTTCATCAGGAAGTGGGCATAAAATTATCATGGCACTGTATGTTAGCTTTTCTCTGATGTTAATATTTCACTTACATATTAAATGGAAATATGTTCCAGATAAAGCCATAATACCTCAACTCTAGCATTTATTTGAACAGTTCATAATTAGTTGTGAGACTTGCAATATTTGACAAGTTGCACAATAGTATTCCATATTAACCACACATTTGTTGTCTCTAGGTGATTTAGATCATTCTGGCTCAAATTATGATTGTGGTCATTGGTTGTGCATATGTATCTTGGTGCTCATACCTGTAATTTTGATGCTAGACTTAGCCTCCTGAGGGACTCCCACACCATACTCGTTCTCTCCTATGATTCTGAAGTAGTACATGGCTCCCTCTTGCAGATCCTCCACTTTGTAGCTCAGATCATGGCAGTTGCTGGTGACACAGACCCAGGCCTTCTTACTAGCCTCTCGCTTCTCCACGTGGTAGGCCTTCACTGCGTCTCCGCCGTCATTCTCTGGACCTTCCCACGCCAGTGTTGCCGAGTCGCGGGTCACGGCAGAAACCTTGACGTTGACTGGCGGTCCCGGCGAGTCCAGGACTTTCACAACCATTGGCAGAGTTGCTTTACCAAGCGGAGACTCGATGGTGATACTGTACTCTCCGGAGTCATTCCTCGTAGCTTTGTCGATGGTGAGTTTGGCGTTGGACTCTGTGGACTCTATGGTGCCTCTTACTTTTAGATCCACCCCCTCTTTCGCCCATTCTACAGTTGGAGCAGGGTTTCCTCTGAAGGGTACATTCAAAGTGAAGGCAGCATTGTGTTTAACGACCATCACTTTCCTCAGTTCAATGTCCACATCAAATGACGGTTCACAGGTGCGGTCCATAGCAGCAGCAGGATCTGAGTGCAGGCTGCGGGTGCTGACACCCATCTTATTGATGGCTTTAACACAGAACTCATACTCTGTGTCAGTCTTCAGGCCACTGACAGTGAACTCTAGACTCTTGGTGAGAGCGATGGCCTCGGTCCATCGAGCCAGCTCCTCTGGAGACTCTTCCTCTTCCTCCTCATCTTCATACTCCTCCTCTTCTTCCTCCTCCTCCTCTGCCTCTGGTTTACGCAGGTACTCCCTGTACTCCACGCTATATCCCAGAACAGGTGCACCACCATCCTCCGTGGGTGGCTTCCACACAATGGAGATTGAGTCTTTGGTAGAGTTGATGATCTTTGGTTTAGTTGGATGACAAGGAATGACCAGAGGATCAGCGGCTCTGAATGTAGCGGACTGCTCACTTGGCAGGCTCAGGCCAGCCACATTCTCAGCATACACTCTGAAGTCATACTCGTAGCCTTTCCTGAGTTTGGTGGCAACAGTGGTGCATTCGGTCACCAAGTCTCTGTTGATGCGGACCCAGCGCATGCCGGTCTTCTCTCTGCGCTCGATCACATATCCAATCACAGGACTGCCACCGTCGGCTAGAGGTTTACACCAAGTAAGCGTCATGGTGTCTCCAGTGATATCGGTGACATCCACACTCATGGGCGCAGATGTAACAGTGAAGGGGTCTGTGATCTTCACAATATCACTCTCTAAAGGCTCTCCCTTACCGTGCTTGTTCACGGCCAGGACTCGGAACACATACTCCTCCCCCTTCAACAGACCCTTCACTTTAAAGTAGGTCTTGGTGATGTCTCCTTTGATGAGAGTCCAGGCCAAGCGGCTGGTCTCACGACGTTCTACAATGTAGTGAGTGATGTCGGCTCCTCCGGCCTCCTGCGGCGGGCCCCAGCACAGTGTGCAGGCCTCGGCGGTGAGTCCGGTGGTCTGCATCGGTCCGGCACATGGCCCCGGTTTGTCCATAATCACACAGGTAATGGGCATGGTCACGGTGCCAGCAATGTTCTGCAGCGTGAGAGCATACTGGCCAGAGTCTCTCCTGATGCAGTCCTTCACCACGACAGCTGTGCTGGTGTCTGTGGAGATGATCTGGATCCTGGCTCTGAGCTCAATCTCTTTTCCATCTTTGGTCCAGGAAACGACAGGGGCAGGGCGTCCAGCCAGGTCAGCACTGATCTTAAGAGTCTCCCCAGCTTTGACCATAACAGCCTCCCGGTACTTCACATCCATCATGATGCGCGGCGGGTCCACATCATCTTTGACAGTGATGGACCCAGTGTTGTCAGATGGCTCGCTGAAGAGGCCAGCTGCATTCTTAGCGATTACTCTGAAGTCGTACTGGCTGTTTTCAGTGAGGCCAGTCACGTCGTAGTGTGTCTCTGGTACGTTTGTGAAATTACAGCGGGTCCAGCGTCCTTCAGGCAGGTCTCTGCGCTCTATGATGTAGCCAGACACTTTAGCTCCACCATCATACTCGGGTTTGTCCCAGGACAAACTCACTGAGGACCTGGATACGGCAGTAACTACGGGCATTCCTGGCGGGTCACATGGGTCTCTGGCTGCTACAGCCTCGCAGGCTTTACTGCATTTACCAATTCCAGCAATGTTCTCAGCATAGACGCGGTACTCGTACATCATGCCCTCGTCAATGCTTGTCACCTTGTACTCTGTGTCTTTGAGCATGCCGCGGTTCATCTTGGTCCAGAGGATGCTGGTGCGCTCTTTTCTCTCCAGATGATAGCCCAGCACTGGGCTGCCGCCGTCATTCACCGGCTCGTTCCATGTCACAATCATGAAAGACTTTGTTGCCAGCTTCACAATAGGAGTGGAAGGTGGTCCAGGCAGCTTGAAGTTGTACTGAGCGGTGATTCCTGGTGAGTCCAGGTATGTGCTCTTGCCATATCGGTTCACTGCATAAATGCGGAACTGGTATTCAGCTGCATGAGTGAGGCGCCCAGCTTTGAAAGCAGTTCTAGCAACATTTCCGCCAACTATCTGCCACTCCTGGGAGTTAGTGTCTCTCTTCTCCACAATGTAGTGGCTGATGGAGCAGCCTCCGTCATACTCGGGTGGAGACCAAGACACGCTGATGCTGTCAGAGGTGACTGCATCTACTTTGAAGGCTTTGGGAGGTCCAGGTTTATCCAACACTACTACAGTGATGTTCTTGGATACAGTTCCTCCGCTGTTGGCCAGAGTAATCTCGTATTTGCCCATATGCTCGTGGCTCGCCTCCTTGATCACGATCTTGGAGGTTGTGGCTGTTTTCAGGATTGTTAAGGAAGATGTCTGCTTCAGGGGGAGTCCGTCTTTCTTCCAGGAGACTACAGGTTTTGGCCTGCCTCTGACTGGCACCTCGATTGTCAAATCGTCTTTGGCTTTGACGCTGTATGCTGTGAACAGCAGAGACACCGATGGCTCAATGTCCACATCTTTCGCAACGATGGGCAGCCCCAGGTCTTTGGGCTCGCTCTTGCCCTTCTCATTAATGGCCACAACTCTGAACAGATATACATCGTTTGGTGTCAGGTTACCAACTGTGGCTTCGAGGACTTTAACAGTGCAGGCAGTGCCCCACTTATCTCCACTCTTTGGTTTGAACTCTACATTGTAGCACATGACTTTGCTTCCGCCATCGTGTGCAGGTTTGTCCCAGGCCAGAGAGACACTGGTTTTGGTCTGGTCCACCAAAGTGACTTTGCTCGGGGGCATTGGGACCTCGGAAATCTTGACCTCTTTAGTCGCAATGCTCTGGCCCTGTCCATATTCGTTTACAGCACATACTCGGAAATAGAAGGTGCCTCCTTCAGGAAGCTCCTCGATCTTGAAAGAGTTGGCCGTGCAATTACTGGTGACAGCGGTGTAGACTTTGCGGACAGACTCTCTTTTCTCCACAATGTAGTTTGTAATTTTGGAGCCACCGTCGGTGAGAGGTGTGTCCCAGGCCAGAGTAATTGAGTCCTTCTTGAGCTCTTTGACAGCAAAGTTCTGCGGAGCACTCGGAGTGTCCAGAATTCTCACGGCAACCACTGCCGACTTGCTTCCGCTGCTGTTTTCGAGTGTGAGTGAGTACTTTCCACTATCAAATCTGTGGACATTATCAATGACCAACATTGTGTAGGAACTGGTGGTGTCAATGGTGGCACGGTCTGTGAGTGTTCCCTCCACCTTTTCCCATTTCACCGCGGGTTCTGGCCGACCTCTGATGGCCACGAACAGACGTAGAGTTCCTCCGGCGCGGACCGACACCACCTTGCGTAGTTCGGCGTCCAGCTCCATCTCTGGAGCCTCAGCGCGGGACGAGGTGACAACAGTGCCGTGGACATTTCCGGCGTCACCCACACCCTCAGAATTTATGGCACAGACTCTAAACTGGTACTCTCCTCCTTCCTTCAGATCTGTGATGGTCAGTTTTGTGACTTGGATTCCAGTGGGAGGAGTGCACATGGACCACTCTTTTTCCACTACAGGTTCAACAGCAGGAGCCACCTCAGCCTCCTCAGTTTCTTCAGGGATTGGCGTGTACTCCCTCATTTCCACAATGTAGCCCTTGATGTAGGCACCCCCATCAAAGTCGGGTTTGCGCCAGGACAGAGAGACAGAGGTCGTGGAGTAGTCAGTGACTTTGGGATGGTGCGGTGGTCCGGGAGGAGTCAGGGCATTGCATGCTCTGTAGAATAGAGACAGCTCACTCAGGTCACCCATGCCCGCCTCGTTTTCGGCTGCGACACGGTATTCATAGAAATGATCGGTCATCAGGCCAGTCACTCGGAAGCTTGTCTCTAAAAGCTTCTCGCGGTTGCATTTGGTGAACCTCACACTGTCTTTGTCGCGCTTCTCCAGGTGGTATCCCTGGATCTCAGCACCGCCTGTGTGCTCTGGAGCAGACCATGTCAAGAGCATGGAGTCCTTTGTGATTTCGCTGGCTTCGGGGGTGCCAGGAGCACTTGGTGGTTTATATGGGTTGCGGGCAATAACTGGCTCGCTCTCCAGGAAATCGCCAATGCCATATTTGTTCACGCCTCTCACTCTGAAGATGTATTCCTCAGAGGGCAGCAGGTTCTTGACTTTATAGAACAGTCCGTCGATCTTAGGAGCAACCAGATTCCAGGAGAGGCGACTTGTCTCTCTCTTCTCCAGGATATAGTGTGTAACAGGAGCGCCTCCGTCCAGAGCAGGCTGAGCCCAAGACAAAGTGCAGTGGTCGGACATCACTCCCGTCACCTTCATTGGGCTGGTGGGAGGACCTGGTTTGTCTAGGACTTTCACCACAATGGGGAAGTTCTTGGTACCTCCAGGATTCTTCAGCACAAGATCGTAGTTGCCGCTGTCGAGTTTAGTTACATCTTTGATGGTCATTGATGCGCGTTTCTGGGAGACTTTCACCTCAATGCGCAGAACTTTGTTCATCTCTTTGCCCTCTTTGAGCCAGCTGATCTCAGGGAATGGTTTACCATGAACATCAGCATCCAGCAGCAGGTTTTCTCCAGCATTGACCACAATGGCGTCTTTGTATTTGGGGTCCATGGATGCACGTGGAGGCTCGATCTGGTCGGTGGCAGTGATGGATCCAGAGCTGTCAGACGGCTCACTGAACACTCCGGCTGCATTTCGGGCGATGACTCTGAACTCGTACTGTTCTCCCTCTATCAGACCAGTGACAGTGTACTCTGTGTCCGCAATGTTGGTGAAGTTGGTCCTGACCCAGTGGCCATCAGGAGATGACAAGTCCTTCTTTTCTACGATGTATCCCGTCACTTTGCTTCCACCGTCGTACTGCGGTTTGGTCCACTGAATTCTGATCAGGTTTTTGGAGATGGTTATGGCTTCCGGTGCACTGGGAGGATCGCATGGGTCACGAGCGACAAAGGATTCAGAGACTTTGCTGCAGCGGCCAATTCCAACAATGTTCTCTGCAGTGACTCTGAACTCGTAGCCGATTCCTTCCTCCAGGTTACAGATCTTGAACTGCGTGTCTGTGATTAGCATCTTGTTGAGTTTGTTCCAAAGAATGCTGCTCCTCTCTTTGCTCTCCAGGTGATAGCCAATCGCTGGGCTTCCTCCATCATTTACGGGCTCATTCCACTCCACAATCATCATTTCCTTTGAAGCAGATTTGATATATGGGGTTCCTGGGGGCCCTGGTGGCTTGTATGGGTACTGCACCACAATGGCCTTGGAGTCCAGAGGTACTCCCTTTCCGTATCTGTTCTCAGCGATGATTCGGAACTGGTACTCTGCTCCAGTCTTCAGTTTGGTGACTTTGAAGGCAGTTCTTGCGAGCTGCGTGGTGACAGACTGCCATGTTTGAGTTGTGGTGTCGCGCTTCTCTATGATGTAGTTCTTGACCTGGCACCCTCCTGTGTACTCAGGCGGCTCCCAGGCCAGCTGCACAAATGTGTTGCTAACCTCCACCACCTTCACAGGCCCCTTGGGTGCTCCAGGTTTGTCCAAGATGACGACAGACACGTCCTCAGAGGCAGAACCTGCGGCATTGGTGGCTGTGATGGAGTATTTTCCCAGATCCTCTTTGCAGGCCTCGGTAATATTAATGGAGGTGGTGCTTTCGGTGTTCACCACGTTCACTCTGGAGGTGACTTTGAATGGCTGCCCATCTTTGGCCCATGTGATTTTGGGTCTGGGGCGTCCGATCACGGGGAACTCCAGTTTGAGGTCCTTTCCAGCGCGAACGGTGTAACTGTTGAACTGCAGTTTGATGCCGGGCTCCATGGTGGTCTCAGCGGCAATCACTGGAGCCGCTAAAGCTGTGGGCTCGCTCTTGCCTTTGTCGTTGTAAGCAATGATTCTGAAAAGGTACTCTGTACCAGCGGTTAGGCCTTTGACAGTGCCCTCACAGGTCTTTACATTCGCTGCTACACCCCATTTATCTGTTCCTTTGGGCAGCATCTCAATGAGGTATCCCCCAATTCGACTGCCTCCATCGTGCTCAGGTTTGACCCAGGCCAGAGAGGCACTCACTTTGGTCACATCGGTGAGGTATACTTTTCCAACGGGAAGTGGTACCTCTGACGCTTTAGAGGCTGTCTTTGTTTCCACAGCTTGTCCCACTCCAAACTCATTTTCAGCTTGGACTCTGAAGTAGTACATAGCTCCTTCAATCAGGTTCTCCACTTTGAATGTGTTCTTGCTGCATTTGGTGGAGACATTGGCATAGGCCTTTCTGGTGGACTCACGCTTGTCAACGACATAGTTTTTAATCTTAGAGCCTCCGTCAACAAGCGGTGGGTCCCAAACCAGTGTCACAGAGTCAGTCTTGATCTCTTTGACTACAAGATTGAGTGGCGCGGAGGGGGTGTCCAGCACTTTAACAGACACCACCTCAGACACGATGCCGCTGCTGTTGGTGAGGCTTAGTGTATACTTCCCAGAGTCGTTCCTGTCGCTGGAGTCAATGGAGAGCTGCGTGAATGTCAGTGTCTTCTCCACTACAGTCCTCTCTGTCAGTTCACCCTCATCTTTGCTCCATTTGATCTCAGGCAGTGGGCGGCCCTTGAATGGGATGTTTATTCTGACTGATCCACCGGCTTTAACTACAACGCCCTTTCTCAGCTCTGAGTCCAAATGGATCTGTGGTTCCTCAACTCGCTCCTCGGTCTTGGCAGTGCCAGACAAAACGGCCGGCTCACCCACACCCAGCTTGTTCAGAGCAGAGACCTGCACTTTGTACTCCTGGTTCTCAGCCAGCTTCGTGACCTGGTATTTGTTGAGTCGGAGGCCAGTGGCAGGTGTGACCATGGTCCACTCTTCCTCTTCAGCTTTGCACACCTCCACAATGTAGCCCTGAATGGGACTTCCGCCATCTGATGCCGGTTTACCCCAGGCCAGAGAGATGGAGGTCTTGGTGGAGTCGGTGACATTGATGTAATTGGGAGCGCTTGGTTTGAACTTGGGGTCAGTGGCTCTGTAGGAGGAGCTGGGCAGGCTAGGTTCTCCAGTTCCCACAATGTTCTCTGCGGATACTCTGAACTCATACTCATGTCCGTTGGAGAGACCCGTCACTCTGAAGGAGAGGTCTGTCACTTTCTGCCTGTTGCACCTGGTCCATTTGATTCCAGCTCTGTCCTTCTTCTCAATAACATAGCTGGTGATCTCGCTGCCTCCATCTGATTCTGGCGCGGTCCATGTGAGCGTCATGCCATCATGAGCAATGTGAGACACGTCCTCAATGTGGGGTGAACCAGGCGGCACAAAAGGTGTCTTCATGATGACGTTTCCAGAGTCCAGGGGCTCACTGGTGCCATACTTGTTCACAGCTATGACGCGGAACATATACTCGTTACCTTCTAGCAGTTTGGTGACTTTATAGCAGGTGGATGTGCAGCTGCTGGAGACAATGGTCCAGGCTAGGCGGCTTGTCTCTCTGCGCTCAATGACATAGTGAGTGATGGGACTTCCACCATCGTGCAGCGGCGCGCGCCAGGCGAGTGTACATCTGTCCTCAGCCACTCCAGTCACGTGCAGAGGACCCTCACATCCACTAGGTTTATCCAGAACCACCACTTTGAATGGGATGGTCTCACTGCCGGCCTCGTTGGTGATCTGTAAGACGTAGAGCCCTCCATCAATACGCACTGAGTCTTTAATGATGATCATGGCTCTGGTCTCAGTGTTTTTGATGTCCAATCGGAGCGTGTTCTCAACAGGTTTCTCATCCTTGAACCACTGCATGGTGGGGGGAGGTTTGCCCCTAACATCTGCGTCCAGTTTGAAGGTATCTCTAGCATTAACAATGATCGTCTTGGTAAACTCAGGGTCAATGGAGAACTTTGGCGCCTCCACCTTGTCGCTGGCAGTGATGGGACCAGTGTTGAAAGACGGTTTGCTGATGGTGCCTACAGCATTCTTGGCGATCACTTTGAAGTCATACTGGGCATTCTCAGTAAGGCCGGTGACAGTGAACTGCGTCTCAATGACGTTTGTGAAATTGGCTCTGACCCAGCGCCCCTCGGGTAGATCACGCTTCTCCACAGTGTATCCGGTGATATTGCTGCCCCCATCGTATTCAGGTTTGGTCCACTGGATCACAATGGTGTCTTTGGTGATATGGATGGGTTCAGGTTGACCAGGTGAGTCGCATGGGTCACGTGCCACACAGCCCTCAGAAATTTTACTGCAGCGACCGATGCCCACTATGTTCTCAGCATAGACACGATACTCGTACTCCACGCCCTCTTCCAGTGGGTAGCTCTTCAATGTTGGCTCATGGATCAGTGTCTTGTTGATCTTGACCCACAAGATACTGTTCCTCTCCTTTCTCTCCAGGTGATAGCCTAGGATTGGGGAGCCTCCATCCATGATGGGCTCATGCCACTCTACGACCTGGTGGTCTCTGGAGAGAGAAGCGATGAAGGGAGTACCAGGAGGCCCTGGCTCTCTGTATGGGTACTGAGCAACCACAGTTGTTGAGTCTAGGCCATGACTCTTTCCATATCTGTTCTGAGCAATGATCCTGAACTGATACTCTGCTCCAGTCTTTAGGCGCGGCACTTTGATGGTGGTTCTGGCGTAGTTATTGCTAACATTCTCCCAGGTGGTAGTGGTGGTGTCTCTTTTTTGAATGATGTAGTTAGAGATTTGGCAGCCACCATTGTGTTTGGGTGGGTCCCAGGATAGCGTGATGCTCTGAGTGGTGATCTCATCAAACTTCACGGGGCCCGATGGAGGTCCCGGTTTGTCGAGGACAATTAGCTCTATTGTGGTGTCCTTCTTTCCGGCAGCATTTGTCACACTAACGGTGTACATGCCGCCATCATCACCAGCTGCCTCTTTGACACTGAGAGTTGTTGTGCCTAGTGTGTTGATGATGTTCACTCGGGTCGTGAACTTCAAGGGTGCTCCATCTTTGCTCCAGGCTACGGCAGGTTTGGGGCGGCCAATCAATGGAATGTCCACGTTAAGGTCCTTTCCAACATGCACACTGTAGCTACTGAACGCGGGACGCACATCAGGCTCAATCACCAGATCTTTAGTCATGACTGGACCGGAGAGTACCCGTGGGTCACTCTTGCCCTTGTCGTTCATGGCGGTGACTTTGAATAGGTACTCATCTCCTGGATTCAGGTTGGTCACTGTGGTCTCCATCGTCTTAAACGTGTTGACTCCGTTCCACTTCTCCTGACCCTTCAATTGCACCTCCAGCAGGTACTGCAGCACTCTGCTGCCTCCATCATACTCAGGCTTCTCCCAGGCCAGAGAGATACTGGTCTTTGTTTGGTCTGTCACACTCAGGTTCTTCGGGCACTGTGGGACTTCGGACACCTTCAGTGGGTCCACAATAACGGCAGGCAGCCCGACACCATGAGCGTTCTCTGCCAGGACTCTGAAGTAGTAGCTACAGCCCTCCTGAAGAGGCTCTATCTTCCAGGAGAGTTTATGGCAGTTGGTGACGACAGCAGCGTAGGTCTTGCGAGTGCTCTCTCTCTTTTCCACAATATAATTCTTGATCTTAGAGCCTCCATCAAGGAGAGGAGGTTCCCAAGCCAGAGTGACCGACTGGTTCGTGATCTCCTGAACCTTGAGGTTGACAGGGGAGCTTGGTGTGTCCAGAACACGCACTACAATGTAGGCAGATTTGGTGCCACTAGTGTTCTCCACAGTGATGGTGTATTTGCCGCTGTCATTACGGCTCATTTTGTCAATGACCAAAGAAGAGTAACTGCTTGTGACCTCCACCTGCGCAGACTCTTTCAGCGGAGCCTCATCTTTGTCCCATTTGACAGTGGGAGCGGGACGACCTTTGATGGGGATAAACAGTCTGAGTGAAGCCCCGGCTTTGACCGACACAATGTTCCTGAGCTCAGGGTCGATATCAAGATCAGGCTCCTCTAGTTTGTCTTGAGCCACTATGACACCAGACACATCTGCAGCTTCACCCACGCCCACTTTGTTGATGGCGCAGACTCTGAACTTGTAGGCCTGGTTCTCCTTCAGGTTAGTTACTTCAAATTTGGTGCGTTTGATACCAGCGGGTGGCGTGCACATGACCCACTCTTCGGCCGGCCCCTCTGCTGCTTCTGCCTCTTCAACTGGAGCCTCCACGGCAGGTTCAGCTGGGACTGTAGTCGTACAGTACTCAACTATGTATCCCTGGACCTCACAACCGCCGTCGCAGGCTGGTTTTCCCCAGGACAAAGACACTGAGGATTTGGAGGTGTCCAGGACTCTGGGGTGGTGTGGTGGGCCCGGTTTAAAGACTGGATCAACTGCTCTGTAAAAGACGGTTTGGGAGCTGGCCTCTCCAACGCCAATGGCATTTTCAGCTGCAACTCTGAACTCATAAATGTGACCGTCCAACAGCCCGGTCACTTTGAAGGTCAGCTCAGTGACAGCACTCCTGTTGCAGCGCGTCCACCTCACACCCTCTTTGTCATGTTTTTCAATTATGTAGCTGGTGATGCAGCTGCCACCATCCTCTGAGGGAGCTTCCCATGTCAGAACCATGGAGTCCTTCTTGATGTCGGACACCTCAAGGCCTTTGGGTGCCCCTGGGGGCATGTATGGGTCTTTAATCAGGACTGGTGCCGACTCAAGAGGCGCGCCAACTCCAAACTGGTTCACAGCTCTGATCCTGAAGATGTACTCATCTCCCTCCAGGAGTTTGGTGACTTTCAGACAAATGTTCTGCACCTTTGGGTCAATGACGGTCCACACAAGGCGGCTGGTTTCGCGTCTCTCCACAATGTAGTGCGAGATACTGGATCCACCGTCCTGAGTTGGGGCCTTCCAGGCGATACAGCAACGGTCGTTCATAACTCCAGTCACATAAACCGGACCCTGTGGCACTCCAGGTTTGTCTAGGACCGCCACAATCACTTTCACGGACTTCTCTCCACCGGGGTTCCGGAGCAGCAGCGTGTACTCCCCACCATCTGATAGTTTGGCCTCTTTCACTGAGATGAATGCTTTAGTGGGCAAATTCTTGATCTCTCTGTGAATGGTGTTGCCAAGCTCCTGTTCGCCCATCATCCAGTGAATACTTGGCAGAGGTTTTCCATGAACATCTGCGTCAATCTTAAAATTGTCTCCAGCGTTGACCACGAGTGTCTGCGTGTACTCCGGATCAATGCTGTAACGTGGGGGCTCGATCTCGTCTTTGGCGGTGATGGGCCCAGTGCTGTAGGACGGCAGGCTGAAAACTCCGGCAGCATTTCGAGCAATCACTCTGAACTCATACTGGTTTTCAGGCATCAGTCCAGTGGCTACATACTCTGTTTCAATAACGTTTGTGAAGTTTGCTTTCAGCCATCGTCCTTCCGGGAGCTCCTTCTTCTCAACAATGTAGCCAGTGACTTTAGCGCCGCCGTCATACTCAGGCTTGGTCCATGCAATGGTCACACAGTCCTTGGTGATCTTGGTGGCCTCAGGAGTACCTGGAGGATCGCAGGGGTCTCGCGCCACCACGCCCTCTGACACTTTGCTGACTTTTCCGATGCCAACGATGTTCTCAGCATAGACACGGTACTCGTACTCCATCCCTGGCTCCAAGCCTGCAGTCTTAAATGTCTGCTCAGTGATCAGGGACTTGTTCAGCTTCACCCACAGAATGCTGTTCCTCTCTTTGCGCTCAAGGTGGTAGCCTAGGACGCTGGTGCCACCGTCGTTTACTGGCTCGTTCCAGGCAACCACCATGCTGTCCTTGGTGCATTCAGCAATGGAGGGAGTACCTAAAATGACAAATAGCTTGTTAACTGAGCTGTCAGGTAACAACATTTTAACAGCAGTCTAAAATGTCAACTGTAAAGGCCATTCTTGTTTGCAAAGTAAAATGGAAGGTAGCGCTGTTTAAAATTAATTGAATTTATAATTGTTGGAAGAATCAGTAAATTAATGAGCAATCTAGGGACTTGGTCGAACTGAAAATTATTTCTTGAATCAATAATACTGTAATGAGTATTGAGTTTTAAAGCTAGAAACGCTGGTAATATGAGGCACAAAGTGACTGGTAGTTTAATGTGATTTAAAAGTAATTTTCAATGTGTCAAGAATGAAGCTCTGCATGAGAACAGAAGTAGACAAAATACTATTTTGTTTTCTTTTCCATTCAGTTGTACAGTGAAGAAGCACATATAGGTACCTTAAGCATGAGGTAATTGTATAATGGTAAAGTGTAAATGTAACAACTTTGGGTCATTGTTAGTGTGAAGCCATGAAAGTGAGTGGCAGTGAGGTCCATACCTGGTGGCCCGGGCAGCTTGTAGGGGTACTGCGCGGAGATGCATTCTGACAGCAGTACTGGACCTTTGCCATATCTGTTCTCGGCCGTGATCCTGAACTGGTACTCAGAGCCTGTCTTCAGGCGACCAGCCTTCACCTTAGTGCGAGCAAGGTTCGGAGATACGATGGTCCAGTTGGTGGTGGAAGTGTCTCTCTTCTCCACAATATAGTGTTTGATGGTGCAGCCTCCGTCATACTCAGGCTTAGCCCAGGAGACAGTGATACTGTCAGACGTCACCTCCTCCACTTTCACTGGACCTGAAGGCTGCCCTGGCTTATCCAGGACAACCACGCCCAGTTCCCCTTTGGCCTCTCCCGCTGTGTTGGTTAAAGTGATGGTGTAATGGCCCACGTCTTCTTTAGCGGCCTCTTTGATAGTCAGGTTTAGCATGGTTTCTGTGGCACTGAAGTTGACCCGGGTGGTTCTCTTCAGCGGAAGCCCATCTTTGATCCATGACATGGCGGCTTTGGGTCGAGCCACATACGGGATGTCCACAACCAGGTCCTCTTTTGCGAGAATGCTGAAAGTGTTGAACAGCATCTTCATTGCGGGAGCAATGACGAGGTCTTTGACAATAACTGGGACGCCAATTTGCCGTGGGTCGCTTGTGCCTTTCTCGTTTCTGGCAGCCACACGGAACATGTATTCCTCACCGGGATTCAGGTTGGCAATGGTGGCTTCAGTCTCCTTGACGATGACGGCCTGGTGCCATTTATCATCTCCTTTGTGCTGCACCTCCACCACATAGCATCCGACTCTGGAGCCACCGTCATGTTCGGGCTTCTCCCAGATCAGAGTCACGCTTGTCTTCGTCACATCCTTCAGCGTGACCTTTCTTGGAGGCTGTGGTTTCTCAGACACTTTGACAGACTCAATGGTCTCGATGGGCAGACCGATGCCATACTCATTCTCAGCCAGGACTCTGAAGTAGTAGTTGCAACCCTCGAGGAGCTGGTCGATGGTGAAGGTGGTGCTATGGCAGTTGGAACTAACCGTAGCATAGGCCTTTCTTGTCGATTCACGCTTTTCCACAATGTAGTTCTTTATCTTGACTCCACCGTCATTCACAGGTGGCTCCCACGTTAGTGTCACAGCTTCACAAGTTACTGCAGCAATCTTCAGGTTCTGTGGAGCACTGGGCGTGTCCAGAACTCTTACCTGGACTGTGACTGTTTTTGAACCGGAGCTGTTCTCCACAGTGAGATTGTACTTGCCACTGTCGAAGCGGTTCAGATTCTCGATGACAAGGGAGGTGTAAGAGGTCGTGCTGTCAATAGTTGCTCTGTCCACAGGCTCACCATCCTCTTTGGTCCATTTGGCTGTAGGGCTGGGGCGTCCTCTGATGGGGACGAACAGCCGTAGTGAGCAGCAGGCTCTGAGGCTCACCACCTTCCTGAGCTCTGCATCCAGGTCCAACTCTGGTGGCAGCAGGCGGTCCTCGGCTTTGGGATTTTCAGGCACAGCGGCAGCCTCGCCCAATCCCTCGCTGTTCAAAGCAGAAATCTGTACCTTGTACTCCTGATTCTCTTTCAGGTTGATGATGGTGAAATTTGTGGCAAGCAGACCCTCCTTCGGTGTAACAATGGTCCACTCTTCGTCTTCCTCCTTCTCGCAGGGAACGCAGGTCTCTACGATGTAACCAGTGATGTCCGAGCCACCATCATACATTGGTTTGTTCCAAGCCACGGTGATGGACGACTTGGTAGTGTCCAGGATTCTGGGGTTGCAAGGAGCACCAGGTGTCTCCAGGACATCTGTGGCTTTGTAGAAGGGGCTGGATACACTGGGAGCACTGAGTCCTGCAGAATTCTCCGCGGTAACTCGAAACTTGTACATGTGACCCACCATGAGCCCACTCACTTTAAACTGCAGGTCCTTCACTTTCCTCTTGTTGCATTTGACCCAGCGCAGGCCAATGTAGTCCTTCCGCTCCACGTTGTAGTGTGTAATGGGAGTGCCTCCATCGCTCTTGGGCGCCTGCCACATGAGCACCATAGAGTCTTTAGTGATAGCGGTGACCTCTGGGTTTTCCGGGGCGTCAGGAACAGTGTACGGGTTGTCTGCTATGGTCGGTGCTGACTCAAGAGACTCCCCCACGCCATATTTATTGACTGCCATGACTCTGAAGATGTACTCATTTCCTTTAAGCAGCTTGGTTACTTTGAACTCTGTGACTTGCAGATCTGAGGCCACGTTTGTCCAGACCAGGCGGCTCGACTCACGCTTTTCGATCACATAGCCCTCAATCTTGGCCCCACCATCATCTGCGGGAGGCTCCCAGGCGATCATGCAGTTGTCAGCCGTGATGTCAGACACTTTGAGTGGTCCGACCGGAGGCCCGGGTCGGTCAAGAACTTTGACTTTAAAAATGTGTTTGGCAAATCCTCCCACATTGGTGGCTGTGAGGACAAACTCTCCTCCGTCAGCACGCACAGAATCTTTGTTGGTGAGAATTGTAGTGAGTTCAGTGAAGCGCACCTCCAGCTTCATAGTGTTCTCCACCTCTTTGCCATTCTTGGTCCAGACCATGGAGGGAGTGGGCTGTCCGGCAATGTCTGCATCTAGCTTAAATGACTCTCCTGCTTTCAGCTGCACCACATCCTTAAAGATGGCATCAACCATGATGCGTGGTTCCACAATGTCATCGCGGCAAATTATGGGATCAGATGGATCGGAGGGCACGCTGATGGCGCCAGCAGCATTTCGGGCAATCACCCTAAACTCGTAGGAGGCATCCTGCGTGAGGCCGCTCACTGTGAACTGTGTTTCTATGATGTTAGTGAAATTGGCTCTGAGCCAGCGGCCATTGGGCAGCTCCTTTTTCTCCACAGTGTAGCCAGTGATCTTAAAGCCGCCATCATACTCAGGCTTGGTCCACTGGATGGTAATGACATTCTTATTAACAAACACAGGCTCTGGCTGACCTGGAGGATCCACTGGGTCAAGTGCCAAAATAGCCTCTGATGCTTTGCTGGGTTTGCCAATGCCTGCCATGTTTTCTGCAGTGACTCTGAACTCATAAGCCACACCATCCTCCAGGCCGCTAGATTTGAAGATGTTGCCTTTGACCATGCTGGTGCTAATCTTGGTCCACATGATGCTGCTGCGCTCTTTGCGCTCCACGTGGTACCCGATCACCTCGTTGCCTCCGTCTGACACCGGCTCGTTCCAGCCAATGGTGATGGAGTCTTTGGTGAAGGCCACCACCTGCGGAGTGCCTGGTGGGCCAGGGGCCTTGAAAGGATAGGCAGCGACCACAGACTCAGAGGTAATCGGTGGTCCTGCACCATACCTGTTCTTTGCTTTGACTCTAAATTGGTACTCAGAGCCGGTGTTCAGACGCACAGCCTTGAACATAGTGCGGATGATGGCGGAGGACAGCTCTGTCCAGGTCTGAGAGGTGGTGTCTCTAATCTCCACCACAAAGTTGTTGATGGGAACCCCACCATCATTCTCCGGAGGCTCCCAGGAGAACACGCAGTAGGTTCTCGAGATCTCTACAATCTTCAGCGGCCCTTTTGGTGGCCCTGGAACATCGTGCACTTTAACAATGAGGGTATCAGTGACTGTTCCTGCGATGTTTTTGCCAGTCATAGTATAGACACCAGAGTCAGCTCTGTTGCACTCCCCAATGCTAAGGACCACAGTGGCAGCGGTAGTCTCCACGTTGGTCCTCTGCGTCAGCTTGAGTGCAGCACCATCTTTCTGCCAGGACACAGTAGGTCTGGGGCGGCCCATTACAGGGATCTCCACTTTAATATCATCTCCGGCTTTGGCAATGATGGTCTTCTGGCACACACCACGCAGATCGAACTCTGGCAGCATTGTGGACTCCTTCACAGCGATAGGTTTGCTCTCCCGCGGCAGGCTCCGGCCTGATGCATTAACGGCCATCACTCTGAAGATGTACTCTTCGCTCTCATTCAGGTTTTTAACAATAAAGTCCAGGGTTTTGACCGTGGTGACATGTGCCCACTGGTCTGTGCCCTTCTTCTGCGCCTCCAGGACGTAACCCGAAATGCGGCTGCCACCATCGTGTTTGGGGCGGGTCCAGGCGAGACTCACCGAGCTCTTGGTGACGTCGGTGGGGATGATGCTCTCAGGGGGAGTGGGGGCTTGAGAAGCGCGGATGGGGTCAGACGTTTCGACTGGTTCCCCAATGCCATACTCGTTCTCTGCGGAAACTCTAAAGTAGTACTCACAGCCCTCGCCCAGCTCGGCGATGCACATTGAGGTGGCAGAGCAATGTGTGACGCATGTGGCAAACGCTTTACGTGTGGACTCTCTTTTCTCGATTATGTAGTTGGTAATTTTAGCGCCACCATCAATCAGAGGCATCTCCCAAGACAGAGTGATGCTCTCCTTGTCGATCTTCACAGGTTTGAGGTTCAGAGGGGGCCCGGGGGAATCCAGGACACGGACGTGCACCTCTGCCGTCTTCTTTCCGGTGGAATTTTCAAGAGTGAGCTCGTATTTGCCGGCATCGCTACGGGTGCTCTCCGGGATAATGAGCATGGTGAAGGACTCTGTGCTGTCGATCACAGCACGGGTCACAGCTCCTCCCTCTTTGCTCCATGTGACAGTGGGAGTGGGCCTCCCTTTGATAGGAACAAACATTCTGATAGAGCAGCCAGCTCTGACCACAAGGGTCTTCCTCAGCTCAACGTCCAGCTCAAACTCGGGCTCTGCGGCGCGCTCCACCACCTCCACAGCCTCCTGGGTCTCAGCTGGTTCACCCACGCCTTTGCCATTGACGGCGCTGATCCTGAAGAAGTATTTGCCTCCGGCCTCCAGCTCCGGCACCACAAACTCAGTTATCCGCAGGGGCTTTAAGGGTGTGGCCTTCACCCACTCCTCGCTGCCATCTTTGCGGTACTCGATGATGTAGCCGGTCACCTCCATGCCGCCATTGTCAAGCGGTTTGCCCCAGTTCAGGGTGGCAGTGGTTCTAGTGGTGTCTGTAACACGGGGGTTCACTGGTGGGCCAGGGGGGACTGCAAACACAACAGAATAAAAGTTAGATAAGCGTCGTCATTAATGCAGTGTAATACTGTATAAAGCAATGTATCAAGCAATGTATCAAGTTATTGACCTAAATCTAAATACAGCTCCTCTCTCATGTTACTCACATGCTTCCACAATGGTGCGGACAGGCATTGATGGTTCACTGGGTTCTCCAAACCCAGCGCGGTTCTCGGCCATAACCCTGAACTCATACTCCATGCCCTCGGTGAGTCCCGTGGCCTCGAAGCTGAGCTCTGTGACCGGCTTCTTTGAGGCTCGGACCCATCGCATGCCCTTCTTCTCCTTCTTCTCCACGCAGTAACCAATGATGTCGCTGCCGCCATCATCTGTAGGGCGCCGCCATGTCACTGTGACAGAGTGACCGTCCACCTTCTCCACCTCAGGTTTGGACGGAGGGCCGGGAGGACCTACAGTGAGCAAAAGGGACAATAGGGCTGTAACATGCTCTTCTGTTGTAATCTGGCAAAAGATAATCCAAGTCCCAACAAACAGTCATTTAAACCCATTTGTTTCCCAAACTAAATACTAAAAAATAATAACAATGGCTCTATATATACTAATATGTAGATTAGTCATACTGTCATACTTTGGACTTACTGCTGGAGGGTATTCAGCATTCTCCATTATAATATTAAAAAACCTTTTACTCACACTAAAAATTAAATAAATCCAAACAAAAATCTCATAGTGACAAATGATCTTGTGCAACAATGCAGCTCTTTGATGTATCTTAGTCAGAGTCGATGCTGCTTTTGAGCTTTCATAGAAGGTCTGTAATAAATTCAGTACACTGCCATGCAACAGCAGATGCACCTGATACCTGCAAGTACAGCTTCTATAAATGTGGCATTATAGTAATGTGGTACTATAGTATTGTGCTATTATAATATTGAATGTAACTGTAGATTTCACTGTAATACATTATTAAACTAGTTGGTGAAATTATCAGTGCACTCACCATAACGGTCAACCATCTTGACGGCCTCAGAGTGCGCAGGCTCACTTTCGCCGTATTGGTTCGCGGCACGGACTCTGAAGAAGTACTCATTGCCCTGGATGAGTTTTTGGGCAACGTAATGACAGTCCAGAACCTTCTCCTCCAGGACGGTCCACAGAAGGCGGCTGGTCTCACGCTTCTCCAGGACGTAGTGCTTTATGGGGGATCCGCCGTCCTCTGTGGGGGCGGTCCAGGTGAGGGTGACCTGCAGAGGGGG
>JAADKR020000007.1:211821-222525 GCA_011763505.2 Lythrypnus dalli
TGTCCTGAACGTGTCCTGAACGTGTCCTGAACGTGTCCTGAACGTGTCCTGAACGTGTCCTGAACGTGTCCTGAACGTGTCCCTCCAGGTGGTGTACGCCTCCAAAGACCCCCTCTACGAGCAAGGCTTCACTTTCTTTGTGCACAACGTCAAAACACAGCAGCTGCAGCTCCAGGTCAGCCTTTTATTTCATATTTTAATATTTTATTATTAAGAAATATCATTAATAAAACCCAATAGTGGTTTCTTGTAGTAATTATATAGAGTTTACAGAGAAGATGTCCCTTGTAGTGTTTAGGGTCATCACCTCAAAATGTAGTCAAATTGGGACAAATAGTGAATATTATGAGTGAATATTAGGGCTGCACATTGTGACAAGAAATTATTATATCATATTGAAGACAGTTTTTCAATACAATAATTTCCTGCACAATGTGACAAGAAATTATTTGGACAATTATTAAATAACTGTCTTATATTATTGTGATAGCAGTGTTATTGTTAGATTTAAAAGTGCATTATGGAGCAATTGGAACCAAAACAAAGCCTTTATACGTGTGTGTATTTGACCTTTTGGTGACCTGGTTTATGTATGAGTGGTTTAGCACATACCATGGCTGGCTTTACTTTCCACCATGGAAACCTCTGTGACGCTCCAAGATCGATTGTTTTCTAGAGTTTCCCGAAGGTTTGTGTTGTGTAACCATTGAGATGGTTTCATCAACAGAGAAAACCTATTAACCTGACAAGAGCAAGACTGATATTCCAGTGCCCATAACATTTGCTCTACTCTAATAAGTGTATTTTTCAGGCCGTGCTGAAACAATACACTAATTTTAAATGGAAGTTATTTTTTCATTGTATTATTCCCACGGCTGCCAGCAGGAGGAGCTCCACACTCAGTTTTCCCCATCTTTACTCCTTTCACTACACTGACAGAAGTTAATTCTTAAATGGACATTATTTAAAATCATAAAGCATAAAATATCAATAGTCAAGCACCTGAGTACTGTTTTAATGCTCTTTTAGGCTCCAAATGCATGATATGTCTCATTTAAATTTAATTATTTAATACTTTTTTATGATTTCATCTACTTATTTTAATTTTGTCCATCTGTGAAGCACTTGAATTGCCTTGTGTATGAATTTTCTACAAATAAACTTGCCTTCTAAGCAGTAGTTTGTAATAATTGTAGTAGCAGTAGCAGCAGCAGTAGTTTCTTGCTGTATGACTTGTGTCCTCTCCATGTGTAGTAGGTGTAGTAGTTGTAGTAGTTAGTAGTAGTAGTTTCTTGCTGTATGACTCGTGTCCTCTCCATGTGTAGTAGGTGTAGTAGTTGTAGTAGTTAGTAGTAGTAGTTTCTGTTTGCTGTATGACTTGTGTCCTCTCCAGGTGAAGGAGCCGGAGAAGAAGAATTCCCTGGGCTCCCTGACTCTTCCTCTGAGTCGACTGCTGAACATCTCGGACATGACTCTGGACCAGCGCTTCCTGCTGGAGAGATCTGGAGCTACAAGTCAGATCAAGCTCAAGGCCACTCTGCGGGTCAGAACAACACTCTCTCTCAAGGGTCACACTTCTTCTCTGTAGTCATTTCCTGACACTGACATTATATACTCAAAAAAACAAGGACAAGTCTCCAAATCACTGGGCATTTTCACTCAAACAGTGACTCAAAGTAGCATTTTCTTCAAGTACTGCTTTAATCTTACTTCAGTAATTATTTGTCCCACAACCACAACTTTACACTTAGTAAAAAAACATGAATAATACTAAAAAGAATAACTTAACAAAATGTTGACTCAAATAACTTTTTTTGCCATAAGTGTGAGATGAAAACAAAATATGCCATAATGAACATACAGTATGTGGCAATGTGTTCCAGACTAACGTGGACCGAGTGTTGAAAACTGTCAAAACTTTATTCAAAAGCATAAATCATTATGCTCTTCCTTATTTTTTTCTGTTTATTTTACAGATTTTAACTGAAGAGAAGCCTCTTCCGAAGATTGACCTGACACTGCTAAATTCCTCCGCACCTTCCACCAATGACAGCGCAGCTCCAGGCTCCACCCCTAACCCTGGGTCTCTGCCCGTTAGCTCCGCCCCCCGGACCCAGGGCCCAGTCCAGGTCCCAGAGTCCAGCTCCCATCAGCCCTTGGCCCACAGTCACAGTGCAGGGCTGAGCTCGCTGCACTCCCCCTCCCCGGCCACCATGAGGCGCTACGACTCCCAGAGCCTGCTGTCCGACAACTCCATCTCTTCCTCTCGCTTCGACCTGGCAGAGGGCGGAGCCTACCCAGAGTGAGTGACACCCTGACAGCAGTATTTTCCTCATTTATGTCAGTAATCTATGCAAAATGATGTTTTTGAGTATTTTTTTCCTATTCAGCTGCAGTGTCTCGTGTTAACAGTCTGTTGTCATGTTTTGTGTGCAGTGCCATTAGGAACCACCAGGGGTCGTTTGGAGAGATCCACCTCACAGTGAAATATGCCACTCTGAGGAACAAGCTCATTGTGCTGGTGGACGCCTGCAGGTCAGAATTCACCCACTGATTTGGTCCCACATTTTATGCATCAGGGGTCAAAACTGCTGTAAAAGCGATGACATACTGGTAAAAAATAGCAGTTATATTCAGAGGAAATAATTTAATGTGGCCAGCACCAAATCAAGAACAGAAAAAGATTGCAATCAAATCTCACAGGCGCAGTGAGCCCTCTGCTGGCTAAATGCTGAAACTGCGTAATTCTCCTGACTGCTGTAACCCTCATCACTCGCCTGCACTTTTAAATGAAACACTTTCATTACGCACAGTTATTATGAAAGAGACGGATGCACCATGTCTTTGATGGAAAGAGTTTGCATTGTGGCTCTAGTCCTCACTGTTTAAACACAGTGTCTCCTGCTCCGTCTCCAGAGTAAAGACAGTGAGTCTTTGATAGAGATGTCTTTCCTTGGTTCTTCTCAGTCTGATATGAGTGGACAGTGGTGTAAAGTCTAACCCTGTCCCCTCTGTCTCTCAGGGACCTGTTTCCCTGCAGTGAGAACGGCACAGACTCATATGTGCGTCTGTATCTGCTCCCGGAGCAGTCCTGGACTCACCGCAAACGCACCCACGTGAAGAGGAGGACGCTCTGCCCCGTCTTCAACGACAAGTACAGTTCAGCCCTGCCTTTAGTCCTGGATTAGTCCTCCTTTAGTTTGTCTGTTGCCCCGGTTTAGTCCTTGTTTAGTCCTTTTTTAGTCCTGGATTAGTCCTCCTTTAGTTTGTCTGTAGCCCTGGTTTAGTCCTTCTTTTGTCCTTTTTTAGTCCTGGATTAGTTCTCCTTTAGAGTGTCTTCAGCCCTGGTTTAGTCCTTCTTTAGTCCTTTTTTAGTCCTGGATTAGTCCTCCTTTAGTTTGTCTGTAGCCCTGGTTTAGTCCTTCTTTTGTCCTTTTTTAGTCCTGGATTAGTTCTCCTTTAGAGTGTCTTCAGCCCTGGTTTAGTCCTTCTTTAGTCCTTTTTTAGTCCTGGATTAGTCCTCCTTTAGTTTGTCTTTAGCCCTGGTTTAGTCCTTCTTTAGTCCCTTTTTAGTCCTGGATTAATTCTTCTTTAGTCCTGGTTTTGTTCTTCTTTAGTCCTGGTTTTGTTCTTCTTTAGTCTTGGTTTTGTTCTTCTTTAGTCTTGGTTTTGTTTTTCTTTAGTCCATCTTTATTCCTGGATTAGTCCTACTTTAGTCTTTGATTAGTTCTTCTTTAGTCCTTGATTAGTCCTTCTTTAGTCCTCGAGAAGTCCTTTTTAGTCCTCCTTTAGTCCTTTTTAGTCCTGGATTAGTCTTTTTTGACTCCTTTACTCCTCCTTTAGTCCTGTATTACTCTTTAGCCTGTCCTCTTTCCTCTGCAGGTTTGAGTTTGATGTTCCGTATGAAGAGGCCAAAGGTCGTAAATTGGACGTTGCCGTGAAAAACCACAAAATGTTCCACACTCGAGAGCGGAAAGACATTGGGATGGTCAGGATGATTCTGCACCAATATTTTAAATCATGTTACATTTGTTAAATTGAACCATTTTTCACACAAGAAACCCGCTCCACTCCCACAGGTGCTGCTCGATCTGTCTCAGGTGGACATCCTCAAAGGCGTCACAGACTGGTAAGTCCTCTCGATTTATTTTACATGTTCAGTTTATGTTTTTTATGCACAATAAAATAATATTTTATGGCACTTTTGTTTGTTGGGGATCGATTGTGACCTAAAAAATGGGTCTTTCAGGGGTTAAATGCATGCTTTTACTTTGTTACATAGTATTTCCAAAGATTTGCTCAGAGGGATTTTGAATTGATTAGTTTTTGGGGGTATGCTGTGCGTACCATTGTTACCAAAAATGTCTGTAAATGTGAATGGGTATGTGTGGGAAACAGTGACTTCAGACTTAACCCAAGTCAACAAAATATCATTGGAAACTTGTATTCTCTTTTTTGCTTTGACATTAAAAGTACCGGGTAGTAGTATACTGCATGTAATTGTAATATTTCTGCAGGTTTGAGCTGACTCTGCCGGGACTGAAGAGAATGTAGCAGGATCCAACAAGAAGCTGTTTACTTCAAGGTTCTTTTCAACTTATTTCAATGCCACCTTTGATTGTACTGCATCTTCTCACTCTGCTCTGCTTTTTTCCACTGTTTCCCTGGTGCCAAGTTCTATAGAGAATAAACCTATGCACATTTTATATCTAAATAGAAATAGAACCGTAAATCGCAGCACACTGGGTGGGGAAAATGTGTCTTTTTTCCCCCACTATGTTCTACTTTGACACTTTTACACCTTACAAAGCAGTTCTCATTTTTATCCTTTTGTAATGTCTGGTTTAATAAATAAATGTACATATTTTAGTCAAATACTGCACTTATTTATATTATATTGGATGTGGAAATGTTTTGTTTTGAGGACATAATGTTACAGGCCTTATGTATAATATTTTATTTTTTTCATTGACATAGGAAAGTTCAGCCAGGGACACACTTTAAACCTAAGACTCCTTTTGGCTCTCAGATAAATCTTAGCATAAAGAATAAATTCAGAGACTGTTGGTTTAGTTTTATTCAGAGTTAAACATATTGTACGGCTCTCATGGAAAGACATGTTAAAATATGTCAGCAAATCCTTGTGTCCCTGGCCTTATTTTTACTAATACTGTATATTACTGATTATTTTATACACATTGGAGCCGGTGAAAAGCTGCACTAACTGTACGTCTGTATATTTTTGTGAAATGTATGTTACAAAGTCCATGTGCTGCAGGTTTGAGGGTTGTGTAATGTGTGTGTGTCTTTTTACAGTAAAAAAGATATATTTTATTACATGATGTTCTTGTGCTTTGTACTGACTTATATTTTGAATGTGAACCCTTCTAATAAAGCCGTAAAGCGTTTATTTGTAGCTGTGGAGTTTCCTATATTCGAAGAGAGTGGTCATTGTGATGGGAGAATTTGTTCTTGAATTCTTTTTTTCCCCCACAATGACGGAAACAAAAGACGCTATGCTAACCAACCATAGCCGGTGGTTCACTAAAAGATCAAATAAGCACTAATATTAAGGGTTTTTGCCTGTACTTGACAGTGTACGCTTAAACATTTTTGTAAATAATACCATGCATCAAATTAAAAGGCATTTGTTATAATTTAAAAAGAAAATAAAAAAAATGGAGAAATTGGTTTTGTTGGACCAGTAGTTCGACCTTTTTTATTATTATTTTTAATTTACATTTTACAAGCGTTATAGAAAAGTACGTTTATACTATCTTACAATTATACATCAGCTCATCATGGACATGGTCAACGTCCCTGATCCACGCACGCACGCGGCGGGGGCGGGGCGCTGTTTGGTCACCTCCCCCAGCAACGGGCCCCAGCAACGCCTCAACGTTCAACCGCCATTGTCAGACTCGGAAAAACATGGATAAACTCACAGACAACTCAAACAAACGCGAAAGATACCGTGTATCTGTCGTAAACATGCAGGTAAGAGGAGTATAGCACTACTCTCTTTTGTACTTTTTGGTTTTATGGCAGAATTTCTAGCACGTGCCTTATTCCAGTATTTTACTAATATCTGACAAACTGACCGTTTGTTCCAGTGTAAAAACGTTGAGACGAGAGAATCATTATTATTTTCCAGGTATTATTATTATTATTATTATGAATGTATCAAAAATTACTGTCCTGTAGACGAGCTACAGCATGTGCATGTGTATACTGTCACTAACTATAACCTGGAATATTTTATTTACTTATTTAGATCTTCTCAATCAAATGCGAAACATTTTCTGCCGACATATTTTAACAAGTGACCTTTGATGGTGTTTTTGAATGTTTTACTTCAAAAGTGTTTTGAATAGTTCTGCATGTGACAAAAAAAATCCTACTTTTGATGTGCATTAAAGCAGAAAGAAAGTTGATATTAATGTGTATTTGACCCTTTAATGACCCAGCAGCTTTATGGATGGCTATCTTGATGCCTTTACCTTCCATCAAAGTGGCCTCAACGCTCCAGGTAAGAATTTCCAAAGACTTCACCCTTTATTTTTTCCTTCTGTTTAGTTCCCGAAATCGGGTGAAGATGAGGAACCACAGAATCCCGCCGTCACTGGCCCAAAAAGGCTCGTCCCGGCGCAGTCTCCCCAGCGTGGCCACTCTGCCCGCCCTCGCGCCGTCTCCACGCCGCCGCTCCAACGCAACCGCTCCTCCAGCTTACCCGCCATCCTGCCGCCATCACGGTCTTTGAATGAGAAACCGAAGACCTGGAAAATGGCCGACATGACGGGATCTACCCGACGTGGCCAAGCTGCCCCGCCCTCACCGCTGCCCCTCCTGCCGAGCCGCTCCACCAGCGCCACTGACCGCCAACTCCAGCCACACACACAGGTACGCCAGGTCTCGTCATTTTCAAGTGGAAAAAATCTGACATTTTTTTCTGTTCTTTTTAGTTCCGGAGCTCATTTCAAGAGTTCAAGAGTGTGTACTGGAAAATGCCGGACATGACGCGACCTCCCCAACGTGAAGACGCTGCTCGCCAAGCTGCCCCGCCCTCACCGCTGCCCCGCCTGCAGAGCCGCTCCACCAGCGCCACCGCCAGCCAACTCCAGCCACCTTCACAGGTACGCCAGTCCACACATCTCTAAGTCTGTTATTTTAGTGTTTATAGGACTGACAAACTATGAACTATCACAGATATTCTGATTTTTCAAAGAATTCACAATTAAATGCTTCGTTCCAGAGCTCAGGTTCACATGAGACGAGCAATGCGACCGACCAAGGATTCTCACATGTACGTAAGAATATCCTCACACCTAAATGGCTATAGGTTTAGAATATCCTCAAGCCTCAATGACTCTAGTTTTTAATATCTTCAGACCTAAATGACTCTAGAGTTAGAATATCTTCAACACTGAATGATTCTAGGTTTAGAATATCTTCCGAACTAAATGACTGTAGGTTTAGAATATCTCTAGACCTAAACGACTCTAGGTTTAGAATATCTCTAGACCTAAACGACTAAACCTGTAGGGAAGCAAAAACAAACTGAAATTGAAAATCCTTGAAATTACCTGGAAAATAATAATAATAATAATGGTGAAATGTTCCTTGTGTGCTCTATTGTAGGCGGACTTTGTAAATCTGTGGTGTGAAATGAGGCAGCCCTTCCTGCCTCGCCGACCTAAGAGTACGTGACGCAGCAGCTTCCTCTGGTCATCATCCTCTGGTCATCTCTGAGAACAAACTGGGACGAGAATCAACACCTGTTTTCTTTTCTCTTTTGCAGAGGAGCCGGCCGACAAAAGCCGAGAGAGACTATACAACGAAAGTTTCAAATCAGCCAGGTAAGTTTCATCACAAAAAATATAGACTGTCTTCAGCTTCTGGTTCTCCTGGTGTTGTTGATCCAGAGACCAACACCCAGAGTCAATGTTCTGACTGACAGCTGAGACCAGAAGTCAACATACGCTATATAAAAAGACATTTGCATCCCCCCCCCCCTGTCTGACTACTCTTTTAGTGTTTGTACAGATTTGTATATGGTGTGTATTTATCTGAATCTATATCTAGACTGTGCCATGGATGGCATTTTATCTGTACTGATATTGTGCATTTTGACTGTCTTTTAGGGAGACTATAAACAACTATTTACGTCGAAGGACTCCGGAGGAAAAATAGCCTTTTTGGCAATAAAATACAATAAATTACTTAATATACATTTTGTTTGCTTTAATTTTTAACCCTATTTATTTCCAAATTGAGTTTAACAATAAGTTCAGAACTGTTTTCTATATCTTATTTTTAAAGCCTATCACGAGAATCGAGGAACAGAGCCTTTCTGTCTTCATAGTGTGTTTACCAGGCCACACTGAAGGTGCTGATTTTTTTTTCCTACTCGAAAAAAGAAAGACTGCCTGCGGGAGGAGAACAGGTCTTCGTCAGCCAGGCCACTGATCAAACTCAGTCCTAAACATTAATGCATCAATATATAAATATCAAAGCACAAAATTATTATTTTTTTAAGCCTCAAATGCATGATATGTTTTTAACTCAGCCAAATTTGTAGACCACCTCAGCTCTGCCCCGACATGTTCCATAGGACTGGGGTCATGGCTTTGTGGCTATTATTATTATCATTATACTATTATTATGGCTATTACTGTGCTGTGGTTGTTATAAACGATTCAGGGATGTTTCCAGAATTAAGGTTCTGGGAAAGATGCCATTTATTTACAAATAACCTTTTCTCTTATCCATATTTTGTGTTTTAGAGAAAAAACCCCTGAGGATGATTTCCTAAGAAAGGTAAATGCATGGAGGATTAACAATATGGTAATGATTAATCATGTTAAGTCTATTTTGTTCTGGTGTCTCTGTGTCAGCTTTACATTTCAATGAAGCTGGAGAGAGCAGGAGAGATCGAGGAGGATGTGATGGCGAGCATCAGGAGGCGGATCCCAGATCATCTACAGACACTGGAGTCTTTTGGCCTGCTCCAGACTGAGATCCAGGAGGACTTCGGCGCCGCAGAAACCAAGGCCATAGGTACAAGCTCTGACTTAGAGATATACAGTGCTCAGCCCCTCTTTAAAGTAACATTAAAAACAATATCTCAGTTAACATCTAGCAACATCTAATTCCAAAATGTTACCTATTTTCTTAAATTACGGTGAGGCAAAAATGATTATATCAACAAACACTATTACATCTAGTACTTTGTATTACCTCCATGGTTTTTTTTGAAAATTTGCTCCAGTATTGTGACTGATCAGTCAAGCTGTGCTCCAGTATCTGACTGAGAAGACTTAAGTACAGATGTCAGACTAGGGATCTTCATCTTGTATGAAAAACCCATATACAGATGAGAGGTCACACAGGAACTTCTGACGTGTGTGTCTGTTTGCAGTGAATTATCGTTTTCGAGGCCTTCCGAAGGAGCCTGGTGAGAGCAGTTCAGACCTGCCTCCCCACCGACAGGAGTGAGTAAAAACACTTTACTGAGAGTACTGGTACTTTACTGCAGATCTTATGGTTCACTCCCTATTTGTATTTCAGGATCGCACTTCTCCCAAAGCCTTGGCATGAGTCCTTCGTCCAGAACAGAATCCAGATCAAGAGGACTCTTCACTGTTTCAACCCTGCCATGATGAAAGTGACGCTGCTGTGGGATAATCTCGCCGTCCCGTGAGTCCCAGCCACCAGAAGCTGGAGAGAATGGAGAACAATAATATACAACAATAGAAAATCCTTCTCCATCTGGTCTCGTTGTGAAAATGCTGTTGCCTTGTCTCCATCATCTCCATCAGGTTGAAGTCTCTGCGTCTGGTCACTGTGACTGAGTTCCACAGCAGGAAGCAGTCTATGGAGCTTCAAGAGTTCAACCAAATCATCAATCGACACATGGAAGATTTCACCCAAAGCCTGCTGGAAAAGTGAGTCCCATTCTAGCTTTTAGACTGAGGACCTTCCTCTACTTTTGTTTCTAACCCGGTCAGTCACTATACAGGTCAGGTCCATGATTCATGGGACTGTGATCAAGATTTTGTTCTTTTGTCTGTTTAGCAAACGTTTTTCAACCTAAAGTCATAGTCTGCCCCTGAAAAAGATTTTTGAGTATTCCTGAACTCATCTTTTTGATTTGAATACCATCAAATTAAAACTAAGAGTCTGCACTTTCAGCCCATATCAATGATGTGACTATAGCTTGGAGAACTTTTGATATACAAACAAAAGAGCAAAATTCTGGACACTGTTCCTCGTTTTAGGGCCTGAATGTGTGGGTGAGTTGTGAGTTGCAGGAAACTGGAGGCTAAAGAGGAGACACTGTTTATGATTGTGAAGGACATGAAGGTAGTTGGAGTGAGAGCAGAGGATGCTGTGGATTCAGAAGGTCAGAGAGCGCAGAGGACTGACGGTGCCCCTCTCTTTTGCAGGTGGCTGTGTGAAGTGCAGGGCATCTTCCTCAGAGGAGCCAAGAGGAGCGGTGTTCCCATCAACATCAAAACGTGTCGGTTCAGATCCTTCTTTAACTGTGCAGCCGCGCTCATGACCAGACATCTGCAAGAGCTGCTCCTCTTGTCCATGAGCGACTACACACAGATGATCACACAGCACCCCGTAAGACACTAAGGGAAATATGTTGTCGTACAATACAACGCCAAAAAGCCAAAATGTCTCGTCGACTATCTTGGG
>JAADKR020000007.1:974034-984870 GCA_011763505.2 Lythrypnus dalli
GTGTGTGCGTGCGTGCGTGCGTGCGTGCGTGCGTGCGTGCGTGCGTGCGTGCGTGCGTGCGTGCGTGCGTGCGTGCGTGCGCGTCATTATGCAAGAGCCTATTTGTGTTCACTGAGAGAGTATATCCTTCAGTGATCGATTTTGAAAAGTGCTGTAATGCATTTTAAAAGGCTGCTCAACACTAAAGCTGTCAGAGCAGCTGGGAGAGGTTAGGAAGCCAGCCTGAACAGACAACAAACTGTCTAGGCCTGTCCTCTCCACGGATTTTCCCTCAAAGCTTTCAATATCCTAATCTTGTCTTCTTGCTACAGTAAATATGATGTCTACAAAAAAGATGTGCATGTCCCTCCGGGTGCTGCATAGATATGTGGATCTGTCAAGGACATAGGTTGAACATAGTGTGCATAAGACAAGCAAAGTTAGATATTTTGGTTCATATTGAAATTTGCAAAGGCATGCTGTTCCAGTGGAGAGATTCACTGGTTACAGCAGCTCTTCAAACACCAAAGAAATAAGGGGTGGGGGGGGCATACAGTAAGACTGTGCAAAAAAACGAAGCGAAGTGCAAACAAGCGAGTAAAAATAACCATTATCTTATATATATATTTAGATTTTGCAGTTGCATGGAAAAGTGGCAATGGCAGCTTCAGCATAACTTGTTGTTATTGCACATGAGTGAGTACACAGATGAATTGTACAGTCTCATAGCAGTGGGAATGAAGAACCTGCGGTAGCGCTCCTTCTGGCACTGAGGGTGCCTGATCCCGAAATTCCACATCCTCTGTTTGCTCCGTTCCTGCTCAGTCCCGGAACGTCTCCATCCGTTCATCAAAAAGCAACGCCCACTGCCTCCGCTGCTCCGGGGCTGCTTTGAAGTCCCACGAGAGAATGCGCAAGAGTTCTCGCGATAAATTATATAAATATATAGATCTATTTTTTTTTTAAAGATCTACAGACTTTTTTCTGTGTACCCTCAAAAAGTATACCATAAAAAGCAGATAAAGTTCACAGTTTGGCCGAGGTATATTTGTCCTTCTTATTGCAGAATGCAGAAGCGATTTCCTCACTTTTTTGTGCAAAAACAGTAGTTTACATCCAATATTTCAACAGAACAGTAAACTTAGTAGGAGTGTTTAAAAAGTATAACCTGTTCTTTTTGCGTTGAATTTAACGTTGACAAAGTGGATGCTGTGGACGTTCCAGAAAAATAGACGTGGTCCGTATTTTTGCAGAGAGCGACGGAGAGCACGTCCGTTGACTGACGGAGCTGTTCCGGAGGAAGTGGAACGACTCTCATTCTTTAACATAGCAGCGCATTTGCTCCGACAGATATACGTCAACGGAACAGAGCGGAGACTGAGAATATGGAATCTGGGGGTCATTCTCTGACTGCATAAGATTCTATAGCTTAGAAATGGGCAAAATTCAGTAAGATGCCCATTTGTTGGTCTTTGTAAAATAAGCTGGTGACACTGGCACAGCATTAAGTTGCTGGAAGAGTATCATTCAGTTCTTTTACCAGCAATAATTGCGTTTTTTTAAAGAGACTAAAAATTACCACCTTTACTGAATACATTTGCACGCAAATAACCCAGAATATTTCTCAGGCCATACGTTTATAAATTTAACATTGCAAGAATGCACAAAGGTCTTGTAGAGGTCTAAGTAGTCTGTACTTTTGCATGTGTTGTTCAGAGAGCCTAAAAATGCATTATTATCTTTAATGTTTCAGTCCATCCTCCTAAAGATAAAACAGCTGCCCCGCAACCTCATGTACTACAGCCTCATTGCTGAACGAGATATAGGTTATGCACAGGTGGTAATTATCTCTTCTCTCTACCTGTCTTAACAGCTTACATCTTCTCACAACCACTAACTCTGCCCTTGATGCTTTAGGAAACTGGCCCCTATTTCCAGAGGGTCTTTGTATTCACATGGCTGCGCGTAGATGGGAGTAGGGAGAGAGATGATTATCATAAAGCAAAAGTTTTATCTGCGTCTGCCCTGATGAGAAGCTTGGATCCTGTCCCCTCTCCATGACAGCAGCAGCACTGATAATAAAATGCAACGGAGTTTGTAAAAGGCCGTCTTGTGGCGGTGCCAGGAGACGGGCTACGAATCAGTGGAGAGGTTTATGATGACGAGACAGACGCCACTAAACCCAATGAGACCCGGACAGTCAGACAGAGCATGCAAGGATACAAGAAAGCTATTATTTCAAAGCACAATAAATGCTCAGTAAAAGGTTGGGTGTACCATCTAGCATCTGAGGTTAACATTTTATGACGAGGACAAGGGCCAATACATCAAATCACACCCAATCAATTTTATTTACAAAGTACATTTAAAACAGCTAAAGCTCACCTAAGTGCAGTACAACAATATTCAATGCTATGCATAGTACATAAAGGAAACTAAATACCATATATTTCACAAACTGCAACTGGTGCCTAACGTTGAAGCAAAAAAGGGAGTCTTAAAGGCTGTGTATCTCACTTTTTTTCTAATCATGAAAAGAAATTTGTTTAGTCTAGTCTTGCTTAGTATATTGTAAAGTCAGATATTTGTGAAAGCTATACCGTGCATATAATTCTAAAACTATCAATTTTGTGAAGTTGCAGCTAGATCTTTTTGGTATATCTGCAATAGTGACCCTGATGAAGAACTGGGATCATCCCTATGAAGAACTAGCCTGAGAACACCTATAACGCTTATCGCGCTGCATTTTATTCCTCTCTGCGACGCGGTCTGGAGAGGCGAGAGATGAAATCACCAGCTTTCAGTGACTCCAATCGCTCCAATCACAGAGCAGGGAGGGACAAGCTGATATCTTGTACTATGCGACACTCCGAGCTTGTAGTTTTTTTTTTTTTTTTTTGTGCTTCCGTATCTAAGATGGCAGCAGATGCGAAGCTCTCTTTCGATGTAGCCTTAGACCGTGTTAAAAAATAATATTTTTTTCTAGTTTTTGTCACGCTGCAAACGTCATCAGGTAAAACTGATACAATTGGCTAATGGTGCTTTCCAGGCAACTGGGAACTGGGAAACTTCCGACTTACAACCGAGGAAAGTGCGTTGGAATGCCACTGAAACTGGTAATTACAGGGAAACGTCCGCACAACGTCGTATTAGCTCCTGTTATAGCACTAGCCTTTATTGAGTTTATTCAGCTAAAACACTAAAAGTTTGGATCTCGTCATTTTCAAGTGGTAAAAAATCAGTTTTTCGGGAACGCACCCTAAGACGCTTATGACTTGTATCGGCCAATAAACGGCTCCAGATTGTCGTTTACTGTAAGCTGCCATATCTCCAGGATCTGTCTGTGTCCAGGACTAGGGGGTGTCTTTTTATTTTTATATCCACTATCATTAGTCATTTTTTTTTGCATACCTTATAGTCATAAAAAAAATGTGTGAGTTTGTGAACTCCTTCACTAAAAATGGTAATAAAAAAAAATCTGATTCTAACCACGCCTCATTTTACCCATTTCCCCAGACTAAATCTCACTTGTGATTGAGTCTGGTGTTAACCAGGCTAATGAAGAACTGGGTTGTTAGAAATGTCATGTAAAGTTGAGAATGAGCTACGACCATAGCTAACAATTTAATTTACTTACTTCCTCTTTCATTTTTGCAATGAAAAAAAAACATGTATGAGACCTTTAAGCATGCATTTAAAATGGTGCAAATATTCTGCATATCTAATATATAAGGGCAAATTATTACACAGCTTGGGCCTGACAACAGAAAATGCTCGGTCTCCACTGGTCTTCAGCCTTGTCCTAGGAACCGCAAGGAGGAGCTGATCAACAGAACGCAAACCTCTGGCTGGAACATGAGGTTAAAGGAGCTGCGGAAGATAAGAGGTTCTCCATAATAATCCACAATCCTTCAGTCAAACCATTATTTGTTTGAAATTAAGTCGACAAACCTGCCATTTGAATTACAGTAAATGCCTAAAAGTCTAGTCAATTGACAAAAATCATACCCATGTGCTTGAATCTTGACAAGTCATTTATGATGGTTTTGTGAGGAACTTGATGTCACTTTAGTTCATTTATGCTGTCAGAGAAGTCATTGTGGAAGTTTTGGTTTAATTTAGATGAACCTGGTCTTTACATTGCTAAACCAGGTCTAAATGTTTGCAGATCCTGCCATACACCATTTGTTTTGACTGACTTAAAGGTATGCTCCTTTTGGTGGAGACGTTGGCCATTTGAAAAGCAAATTTTTACATCTTAATTTTGAAGGTTTTGTGTTCCCATGAAACTGTAATTGACATCTCACCAGTGCCTTAGGAGTGGTATTTGAATAACTATCCGAGTAATTATAGCAGTGGAAATGTCACAATTTCTCATTCACTTCATTCCTACCTTTTGAATGCTCTGAGTTCCTCCTTCTTCCATTGTTTGTTTCTGTCACGGCCAGTTCCAGCTCTGTGTGACCTCTGAGTCTTCTCAAAGTGGCTGGGCAGCTGCTTTAGTATTCAGCAAACACCAGCATGTGTTATCTAGCTTCCTGAGACAGTTGGATTTGTCCATAGGTCCAGTCTATAAAAACTGACCACTCTGACAGACTGCTGATGAATCAGTCTCCATCTGTGTGAAAGTCACAGTTGCTCATAGCTAATCTCCAGCTGAATGCTTTCTACAACTCAGTTTTTATGCAGTCCATAAATATAATATAGGAGTGGCTTGTTACAAATTATGCACATTTTGTGATGGATATACTTAGCTTGTATTGCCAAAACAAACAGATTCCTTGCTTAAAACCTCAATACGTAAACTTAATGGATTTGGCCATTTCGGGTCACTACCCAGATCTCACGATCATAGTTGAGAGTGAGAATGTAGATTGGCCGGTAAGTCAAGAGTTTTGCCTTTCGACTCCTCTTCCTTCACCACAACAGCACTGCAGACACTGCACCAATCCGTCTGTTGATTTTGCGCTCCATCTTTCCCTCACTTATTAACAAAACCCTGAGATACTTAAACTCCTCCACTTGAGGCACGCAGTCTCCACCAACTTGAAGAGGGCAAGCATGCACCAGGAACAAGCCTGACTTGCTGCCAGCAATGCGAACCAGACTCCTGCTGCGGTCGTACAGGGAACAGACAGCTCTTAGCAAAGGGCCCCTTACCCCAGACTCCCGGAGTACTCTGGTGTTTTTCCTGCTTACATCCCTCCTCCTTCCAACAGAGGGAACAGCGAGGTGATGTTCCACATCTCAGCAGCCTGATGCATGGACCGGGTTGTTGAGGCACTCTCACTCAACCGCCACCCTATTCTTTCGGCACCCAACATTTGTTTCCCTGTGCGCAATGGCCTGACCACAAGGCGCTTGCATAAAGATGCAAACTCCAAGCCTCCAGGATAGGACTCTGGCTGCTCCATACTGGGCAACTTTATCTACCACATATTCTAGGCTATTTGATTGGCTAAATTGATTATTTTTCTCCAACAATTTTTAGAATGTGCCTCCCCACTCTCCACCCAAAGTTTACACTGTTTATTGTCCTGTCTTATAACAAGTTGTATTTATTTTATCAAGAACACCGACTGAATAGCTACAAATAGAGAAATTTACCATGTTGACTTTGGATTGCAATATCAATTGCAAGTTTTAAAAACTGGTCTGAGACAAGTATTATATGAGACTGTGTGCTCTTAACTTTTTGTTTTTTGATATTCATGTTTTTGTTTGCACACCAACATTTGCCATTGCTTTGTTGTGCATCTATTTTGAATATGTCTCAATCAAGACGCTTGTTTTCACAGTGGATCTACATTTACATTTGCTTGTCTTATTTGCTTGTTAGCCAGCAGGAGAGAGCCGTCGTAACTTGTGTGCTTTCATCTTTATGACTGACAACTCAAAACAAACAAAAAATCACTGTGTGCGACATTATTCATTATACCGCTGTACAATCTGAAATCGGACACGCGTCTATTTTGCCACATCATTGTTTGTGTCTGCCTGTGTAATCTTTGCCACACATCTTGCTTAACTTCAATTTTTTTTTACTTCTATTCTCCCATGTTGAGTTCAAAGAGGAGCTTTGTCTTGATACGCTACCAGCTGCTATTTTTAAATCAGTGCAGCTGTGTCAGGTCTGCTTGTCATTTGCATTTTGTCTATCTCTTTCATTTCACCCTACTGTATTCCACACTCGGATTTTTAAGTTTGCACATGTAAGAAGTCAACCAGTGTTTAAGCAGTTGACTTTGTATCTAATGTTGAGAATTTATTTAGCTTTTTTTTGTTTTGTTTTTTGTAGGTTTTCAAGATGAAGGCGGTACAGCTGGCTGAGAAGCTCATCCCGGCCTTCAATACCCCCACAGGAATCCCCTGGGCCATGGTCAACCTCAAGACGTCAGTAACTCTCTTCCATAACAACCCACAGCTCAAGTTTTAGCAGAAAATTTAGGGAACCATAGAGGGACCTAACTTAACTAAATTAAGGCTAGAATATATAATTGAAGACATCCCAACAAATCACCAAATTGTTACGTAATGATGAGGTTGCTGCATAACTATCAAATATACTGTTTGGAATAATTAAAAATTACAGATATATTAAAGTTGCATACAATAGTTAAATGTTTTGCACAAGGCTTTGCAATTCCCTTTTGATTTCAAAATTTCCCCTTAACCTTATGTCGCTGTTTCAAATTTTCATTTGCACATCATTATCTCATCAGTGTAACCTACTTCAGACTTCAAAGAGCCATTCAGCTGTCAGTCACTAGTCATTCTGGCCAAGGTTTTGATGTTTATTAGGGACATATCATGTAAAATTTACTTGTTGAAGCTTTGAACCATATAATAACGTTGTCTTTTCAAAGACATACCTGGTGTAGTATTTCACTTCATTCACACAGTTTCGAGTAATCTGTGGAGTCAGGAGTAACTGCAAACATAAACTAGATTATGGGATTAATGGGTTTAAAGTGTTTTACTCAGGTTAAATGTCAGAATAAATAAACAGAATCTCAAGTGTTAATATTGCTTCACAATAAACAATAAAAAGGTAAGCTATGTGCTAATCTTGTGCTCGCATCAGCGCTAGGCAGGGCCAAGGACAGGACTTCTGCATGTGGTCATAACATCTAGTCATTCAGTTGTCAGCTGGGTATATTCAAATCACGTTTTCTCTTTCGTAGCAGGCTAGCAGTACACAAGACCTTTTTGTCTGTTCAGAAATATTGGCATTTATAGTTATTTCAGACTTCTGTAATAACATGGATGCCCTGCAGGTTCAACCAAGGGTTTTGAGAAAAAAATCTGGCTGTTATTTCAGTACAAACGAAGGCCAGTGACAGGATGAGGAAGAGGAACAGAGGTTTTGAAGGCGACGGAAAGGGGCATTTGTGGAGAAGCTTCTCAAACTGCCATGGGGGAATGCCATGGTCCTGTTTAATTTAGCTGTTTCTTCTTCTGGGTTCCAGCACTTCATTTTGTACTTCCTGATCACAACTGGGTCATTTTCAAACCAGAAATTGTCCTCTACATTTTTAAAGCTCATTGTCCAACATTGTATTGCAATGCAGAAGGCATTGCTCTGCCCTCAAAGTGTGTTCATCATGGTATGCTGAAGCTGCTAACCACACTGTAAATTGAAACTCCAAGGTTCTTTTTTGTTTTGTTATTCCCATGACTGCCAGCAAGAGGAGCTCCAGACTAAGTATTTCCCAGCTCTCGTGTTTACATTGATTGTTGTTTTTTTTGTCTTACATTTCAAATTATGAAATGTGTCAATGCTGAGACACCCAAAATAATGTTTTAGTCTATCTTTAAGCTTCAAATACATGATATGTCTACTCTAAAGTGTGTATTTGAAAAAAAAATAATTACTGAGGTATTGGCTGGGTGCCTGCCTTGAGTATATATTACTTATGTTTCTGCCCATTTGCTGCCTGTGTCCAGTGGTGTCGGTCGTAACTGGGGCTGGGCCTCAGCTGGTAGCAGTATCCTGGCTGAGTTTGGGACTCTGCACATGGAGTTTGTCCACCTCACATACCTGACGGGCAACCCAGTGTACTACCAGAAGGTGCTCAACTTAACTACAATCTTCGATCAATATGCCATGTTTTCAGACCAATCCTACCTTGTGTTTTTTTATTATCAGGTGATGCACATTCGGAAGCTGCTAGCCAAAATGGACCGTCCCAATGGTCTTTACCCAAACTACTTGAACCCTCGGACTGGTCGCTGGGGGCAACGTAAGTAAACTTGATGTGCTTAGTGTAGCGTGTGAGACTTTAATGAATCAGTTAATAGTATTATTAATACATATTATTAATATCAATTTATTAATGTAATAGATTGGTAGATTACCCTAAAGATTAATTTGAGGCACCAGTTTGATAATATCAACCAAAATAAAATAATGATAATATTTTGATCTGAAGGATGTCAATTCTATTCGATTCCAGTGACTTCTGTTAAGGTGAACACACCTTAACAGAAAGAGTGGTTTATGAGTTTTATTTGCTGGAAATCAATAAACAGACAGGGTTGCTGAATGGAATTCTGATATCATCCAATTAAAGCTGAAATGGGAACAAAAAACAAATATCCCAATAGTGAAGTAACAAAAAGATTTTTGTTTCTCACCGAATCAGAACTTAATCAGACTTAAATAAGTATTTGAGGCTACGATGGACGTAATAAGTTGTTTGAGCCAACTCTGTGAGGTGTGCTTGTGACATGGGAGATTGTCGTCCATCGTCTTGGAGGTTCACGTCCAGCTTCAGGTCAGGTAGATGTGATGAAGCCGCACGGTCTTGGTTCTGATCTCTCAGACTTCAAACTGCTGGAGAAGGTGCTGTAGCTGAGGTGGTTCTCCGGCCGATGCGAGCGAAAATGGGGTTGCTGAGGCACAGGCAGCTCTGAGTGACACACTCACTGGATAAAATGCATTCCATTTTTTTGTGGGCTACAAGTTAAAAAATGTGTACTGGAGTCTCTTGCTCTGATACAAAGAAAGGTCTTGGGTCAAGCATGGCCCTGCTCCGCCCGCCAGGAACATGTCTCCTCCTTCTCTCCAAAATCCAACTCTCCTTTCAGACGCTAATTCGAACTCAGTCTGGCCAGGGGTTGTATTTTCCCGCCTTTATGTATGGGAGGCATTGCCATGTGTGACCAATGAAACACAAAAGATCAGGTTCCTCTAGTGCACAATCTCATGTAAATTTCAACTGGACACAACATTGCAAAACCTTATAAATGCATTATTTACAATGTACAAATACACATTGTCCTTGTTGACCTGGGAAGAAAGTTAATTAGAACAAATTAATTTCTTTCAGTCTCTTTTCTTCACTTTGACAGGAAATCACTCGGGCTCTCTTTGATCTGATTATTTAAAGGTAGCATTTTGAGCTCCATTTCCATTTTGAGGTTTGACAGGGTTTGCCATTTTAAAGAGTCATTTTAAATCATTTCAGTTCAAATAGTTTTGTTTAAATGTATCCACTTTTCTCATGCCTTTGTTTGAGTCTGTGAGCTTAGAGAATTACAGTTTGCTCGTTAAGTCACAAGATTTATGACGGTTTGTGCCCTTCCTTCAGCAGAGATTTATTGGGTTTACCGCCCCTGTCGGAATGTAGAGGCAAAGTGAGCGGGAACCTATCACAGATCCACTACATTTGTTTTAACCCTAATAAACAAATCAAAACTGTTGTGACTAGTGTATGAAACATGCTGTTTACGCAGTGTTCTTTAAAGCACAATGAACTCCGTAATTTTCATCTTTGCATGGTCAATGTCCAGTGTGTTCCACTTCAAGCCCATAATTGCTTGGATTGGCTCCAGACAGTTTCAGAATGATCTATTTAAGAATAATGAATGAAATATCCAAGAAAATATCTAGATTTACAGAAAAATGTCTTTATACATTACTCGAGTCAAATGTTCGGATCTGTTTACAATGTGAGTTCAATTGGCACTAACTAAATGGAGGGAAAAGTAAAACTATCTTCTGTAATGAGCACAAATTGCCACAAACGAAAGACTGGAAGAGGGGAACTCAGAAATCCAATTGTATTGATTACATTTTGGCGTCATTCCCAGGGAAATTAACAGCTCTCTCACAAGACAGAGTAACACACTGCTTTTGACTCTGATACTTGTCATTTCAGGACAATGGAAATTTAGAAAAATGTGTCATTAGTGAGAAGGAGACAAAAAGGCGGTCGAACAATAACTTCATTATATGGGGTCTGGTCTTTTGACATATGAAGATGGATGGCAGCTTGTTTTACTGAGGACAATGAAGACGGTTAATGGTAATAACCAGAAATACTGCTGAAACAGATCTTAAAAGCTTTATTTTACAAAAGACTTTAAAAAATATGTACATCCAGGGGGTGATATATGCTCATAAGATATTCATAAGAGCTTCTACAAGATAACAAACTTTGTGGATCCCACCAAGACCCTCTAGGGCAGTGGTGCCCACACTTTTTAGGCTTGCGATCTACTTTTAATTCCAGCAAGGCCCAGAGATCTACCTACAGATTTATATGAAGGGCACGGCGGGGCAGTTTTTATAAATTAAACATTAAAACAATTTGAAAATAACATTTATAATAAAGCTAAACAAAAATGCAAAATACATAAACAAAAGATACATTTTGAACTGGATAAAGGCAGCCTACAAGTGTTTGTGATATACAGTGGGGTGCGAAAGTTTAGGCAACCATATTAATTTTCATGATTTTCCTTTATAAATCATTGGTTCTTTGGATTAAAAAAAAAATCAGTTAAATATATCACATAGGAGACGAACACAGTGATATTTGAGAAGCGAAACAAAGTTTATAGGATTTACAG
>JAADKR020000007.1:999171-1009172 GCA_011763505.2 Lythrypnus dalli
TTCTGTGAAGCACTTTGAATTGCCCTGTGTATGAATTGTGCTCTACAAATAAACTTGCCTTGCCTTGCCTTGCCTAAAAGACCAATTGTAGTTGGGAACATGGACTATTTGAACCTATTGGTCCTGGGCCGTGGAACATTATAACGGCGACCAGATGGAAGCAACGAAAACTCCTGCCACGACGGGTGGGAGGGGTCAGCAATGATAGCCTTAGTGTTCCTCACACATCTGACCCTGTACACTTCACTAAGACGTTTGACTGAAAGTGATCCGTGCCAACTAATAAATGAAAAGGTAAGAACAGACTCAATAAAACAGCAATAAATCATTTTTTATAAAAGAAAAATCAACATTAACATTTCTGAGTTTATGATAAAAATTTGTTAGTGTGCCTTTTTGCAGACCATATCCACCTGGGATTCAAGGTTCAGTTTACTATATCTCTCTCTATATATAAAACTATAAATTGTAAATCTAATCACGATTCTTGTAAAAAAAAAAAGAAAAGAAAAAAGGTTTTTTTTTTCAAATATTGAGCAGCACTAAACTTAAGTAACCTGGATGTGTTAAAAATCTGCCTAAAAGACATGTGTCTGTCTTGTCTCGACACGTTACTGGCCCCAAAATTTCCATGAATCATAACTGGAGATCTGTTGAAATCTGTCAAGTCTTGGAGTCAGACAGTCTTCAAAACTAAATGAAAGAAAAACTCTCTAAGTTATTAATAGTAAAGTCAGTGCTGTATTACTGGATTTCTGTATCACTTTAGATTTATGCAAGGCAATGACAGGAATGCATGTATTTAAGTGATGTTAGAATACATCTAAAACCTCACATGTACTCATTTGAGCTATGGAGTTGCACTAAGGGAAATTGCCCAAATGAAAAGTGCCAAATGTAGTTGTTTCATTGCTCCCAGCCTGTTCTGCATATTTGAAAAGAACAATGAGGAACTGCTCAAGCATGTGTTGAAAGTATTTGGTCACAAGACAAGACAGACCTTGCCTCCAGAGCCGAAATGAGCGCCAGAAAGACTATAACAGACTAAGCTATAGCACTGCAACTCAAAATAACATTCTGCAAAGCACCACTGACAAAGATCTACAAATCAGTTGCAATTTGGAGATTAAAAAACATTGAATAGAATGCACTAAACTAGAAATAAAAGTAATTTCTTCAGTAAAATGGATTGTCAGATTGTAAGGTTTATTATTTCCAGGCTACATTTTTTTATTGCAACGGTCCAATTAATATTGGCATAATTGGATAGTTTTGTATGTACTGGAAGTTGTGCCAAAAAGGAAATTATGTCATGAGCAATAGCAAATAAATTACTAAATCGGCAATTTTATGCTTTGGCATTTTATATATTTATTAATTTATTTCAGAAGCATAACAATGTGAAGTAGAATTTCAATAGACATGGGTGACATGCTATTTGCGCTCAAAACAGGTAATAAGTTTGGAGAACTTATATGATCCTACCCCTTAAAAAAGTTATAAATGTAATGTAAATATATATATATATATATATATAATCTGTCTCAAAACCAATAGGAAACATCATATGAAATGGCCTTTTATAATATATTCTGGCAATTTGTGGGCATCAAAACCAAAGCAAAAAATCAATAAAAAATCAGTAAAGAATTGTGTGATAGAGTCCAGTAAACAGAGTTTAAGAGTTAAATAGGTATAGGTTCACACAGTAAGTACCACTGTGCGAGGGTCCTGTGGCAATAGTGAGGAATGTGAGCCCTCACTGTGAATAAAACAAAAGGACATTTTCAAAGATCTTCTGCAGCCGTGGGTCATGTGCTTGTCCAAAAGAGGATTTTCTGAGAAGACTGACTCTGGACTCTACCCTGCACCATTTGAACATGAGGTTAGGTATATAGCATAATGCAGGCTTTTATTACAAAGTCCTCCCCACACTGGCTCCTGATAAAAAAAAAAAAACATTTCAAAAACAGTTTTACCTTTAAGTTTCTATTTTATGTTCAATAGCCTTGCATGGTTAGACCCCAACAGATCCTAGTGTTTTATGCAACTAACACTTCTGGTCATAACCTTAAGTCCTCAAACCAGAACTTCCCAAAGATCTACTATAAAACCAGCCAGAGGACACTGGTTACTTCAAGCTGTAGCTCAGCGTGTGGCAGAGCGACACTGGTACAAAGGAAAACTAAAAACATACAAGTTACATACATAACAGAACCAATAGAAGCTACTAGGTGTCACATGCTGGTGTAATCAGTGTGCTAGTTAGTGTCAATGGGTAGTCATAAAAAATGCAAAATTAAAGTGTAGTTCAGTGCATCTTTGAAGGTAGACTGACAGTTGTTCTAAAAGAAAAATCTAAAGATAGAAAATAGGAGATCAGTATATATACTGTATTTACCCTGATATCTGAATATAATGTGTGAATAAGGGTATGAAAACATCTCAATTGATAGTTAATTCAAAGACACAAAACTTACTGAAGGATAATCTTGCGGTTGATTTCGGGTGTGAAGGGGAAGGGTGAAGGGAAGACCAGCTGACTGTCCAGGCTGTCGCTATGGTCGTGAAGGAACTGCTGATCATTCTCATCGACCTGCTGCTGCCATGTGAGAAGAGTCTGAATGTCCACGAACTGGGACCGTGCTCCTAAAGGGTCCATGCCAGCGACCCTCACACCAACTCTTTAGCCCTGAAAGACATAACAAGACAATAAAAACTCAATGTTTTAAATTATTGGTGTGTTTACAAGGGAATTTGAGCATCCATAAAAATCAATAATTATGGATGTAAATAGAGTTGGAGAAACAAAACAGAGATCAAATAACCATTTGAAAAGAATGGTCTGTACTGAAGCAGAGGCAGACTACATATTTTATAATGATTTGTTAAAACAGACAAATCAATTTCACTTAACAGTTTCACATTTTAGTAATTTATTTATGTACTAGGTGAAATTCAATAAATGCTGTCACAAATGCCATGGCCATCTAAAGCTGGCCAATGTGAAAAGTTAATGACAAGGAATCTACAATACAATAGTCCTTACGACTGCATGCACTGCCACTACATCGGATCCATCAAATGTGAAGAAAAGCGTGTCTACCTAAACATGTCTTTTAACATATTAAGTTGGGATGAGAATTAATTCAAAGTCTGTACTATTTCTTAACAAAACAAAAACAAGCGAAACTGCAATACTACGTAATAAAACTTTGGTATGAGTATGTCTTCTTAAAAAATATAACAAATCTGGTATAGCACAAAAACACACAAGTACAGTACATACCAATCAGATGATCTCGTAAAAAATGTCCAACAAAATACAGAATTATTATCACGACACTTTTTTGATCAGTGAGGTCGTTTTAATCTCAAACTAAACAGTAGGTTCATGGCAAAAAGAAATAAAATATAAGTTCAATGCTGCTACATTGGAGAGAGACACATTAGCGTCATGCTAGCAGCTGAGTCAAGAGTCAAGTTAAAACAACACACAGGGAGTTTCAAAATATAAGCATTGCGTTGGCGTTTGCAAACTGCAGAAAAGGGTTTGCGTCTAATATGTAGATAATATTGAAAACATATCAGACCATCTGATCATATCAGTCTACTTTGACATACTATAGCACACATTTTAAAGTTTAGCTGAGAATATATTTGGTTTCCACACGCTGTTCAATGTCCTTTTCGTTTGCACTGACAGTAACTTAACGCACATTTCGACCATTCAGTCAGCTGACATAAACACTTCCGTGTTTCCCACAACAAAACAGCACAGACACAATATTAAATACTGCAATTAACACTGGCTAAATGTAATCAACTAATAGTTTTGACAAAGAAGTTCCTGTTGTCATATTTCAGGGGAAAGAGTGGAGTCAAACCCTTGGTTATTTTTTCTGACAACTAGACAGAAGCAGTTGAAAACCTGCTCCTACAAGAGCGTTATTAACATCTTTAACCTAAACAAGTGTAATAAGATTCACTTTAAATGAATAATTAAAATTACAGCAGTACACATTTGACTACTAATTTGACGCCTTGATATCATGAAACATGATCAAAAAAATGTCTAAATGAAACATGAGTAATCGATCATACTCGGTAATTGACTCGTGAGACTTGGAGCCTGCGCTGGAACAACGCAACACGGCAAGTCTTGCTGCTTCACCAAAAAGGTAAAATACAATGGAAACAAGCGCGCTATATTATATTTTACTTTACTTCGACAAATGAGCATTAAACTTGTGGTACATTTAAGGTACTACTAGGCTTTGATAGGGCGGATTACCTAAGTGTATTAGAGTGGCAGACCTTCAACACGTGTCCAGAAGCAGCCGCCTTTTGCGCTCGATGTGTTGTTGAGTAGTAAGCTCGAGTGGCGGTGTTAGCTTCCTGAAAGTTGAAGTCTACGAGGAATGAATGTAACTCCGTCCTTTCGGGCTACCTTGTCTGTAGAAACAATCATGCGCTAATAGCTTGCAGCTATCTTCAAACGTGCACAGTCACATTTAAAACAATTACGAGCACGTGTAAACACAATGTTAATGCTCTTTGAAAACGGAATCATTTGAAATGTAAAACATATGGAGTTTCAAGTGGGCCATAAGCACGTAGTAGTAATTATAATAGTGGTACTGTTAGTTTTGTGGCCCTACACACAGCTTTTTTCAATCAGATACAATTTGCGACCAAGTAGCTGACAATATTTTAAAAAGCGATGAGTTATCCCTCTATCACCCTCCTAAAATGTACGTTGTGGGCCTTCAACACAAAAATGTGTCTGTCAACTTTAGAAAACTATAATAAAATGATGGATTCGGTATTTCTCTCAAAATGTTTTTTTTAAAAATGTGTAGCCCTTTAATTGCCAACTTTCTTTCACAAAGGTCATGTACCTCATGGCAAAAAAGCACAATAAATAAATACATTTTAAATAAAACAATTTTAGACTTCTGGCCTGGATGGTACAGCCAGGGGTCTGTGATCATGACCAGAGGCATTTGTATGCATGTCAAAATTTGTTTATTTTGCAGCATTTATAGTATATAAACAAGTGGTGTGGAGCCTTTTGCCCATAGACTCCTATTGTTATAATGATTTTCAACTATTGTAATAATAAGCTGCAAAAAACAAGCAATATTTAATTTATTTTCACAATTTGAGACCCATGGCTTCAAATTTGTTCACCAACACTGTTTTCCCCTAAATCTGGTATTTTACCATATTTGGCAAGGGGAGGGTTAGTGCTTTGTCCACATTTAAGGGAGTGTATCATTCAGACCAGAAATTTCCCATTTTGCATTTGAAATATTAAAAATGAATGCATTTTTTGCACTTTTGTGTATGAACTTTGTATTAGAACATGAACAATTAAAGAGTTAAAAACCTTTTTTTCATATGTATTGAAAAGAGTTTGAAAAAAACATGAATCCATTATTTTGTTATAGCTTTCTAAAGTTGAGGCACACATTTTTGTGTCGACGTCCCACAAAGGGGAGTTTTTTTGTTTTCAAGCCTATTTACCAAGGGGTATCAACAAAAACTACATGAAATTATTTTAGCTCACACAAAAATAAAAACAAACAAGCAAAACAATGGACACCGATACAAACTTTCTGATAATTTTATAAAGCCTACCTCACTGGTGTTAAAATAGATTTCAATAACGTTAGGCATATACTATCTGATTTAATGGATTAATTGTGTTTTGAACAGGTTGGAGTGTGTTCCTGTCACAGCTGGTCATGGGTTTGACCAAGCAGTACTTGCGTTATGTTCCTAGTGCTGTGTTTGGATTGATTGGCAGTCAGAAGGCGAATATAGCATATGTGACTCTGCGTGGAGGAGAGAAGGGACGGTATGTTGCAGTGGCTGCATGTGAACAGGTTTTCATCTGGGACATCCGAAAAGGGGAAAAGGTGAGATTGATTTTCACGTGACTCTGTCCAAACTCCAAAACATTGCTTTTGCTCTAAGTATCTTTGTATTCATATCTCTAGGTCCTGATTTTGCAAGGGCAAAAACATGAAGTCACTTTCCTCTGCCCGTCCCCTGATGGGGTCCACATTGCTGTGGGATACGAGGACGGGGCTGTGAGGACATTCAGTTTGTTGAATGGAGAGAGTAATGTATCTTTCAATGGACACAAGTCAGCTGTCACTGTCATTCATTATGATGCACTGGGAGCACGGCTGGTCACAGGATCCAAGGTGAGTGTGTAACATATACAGTGGTATAAAAAAGCTTTAGCACCCCTGATAATTTTCACAATTTTCCTTTATAAGCCATTGATTGTTTGGATCAGAAATTTCATGTAAATATACAGTGTCATTTAGCAGATTAACTTTTGTTTTTTATATATTTATAAGCAAAGCAAAGTTTATAAGATTTACAGAAAGTGTGCATACATCTGGTCATTTTATTTCATGAATATAAATATATAAATAAAATACATGTTATTGATTTGAAAACCTTCACCACTAATTATTGAAACACAATATGTGGTAAGCTCATTGACCTCCATACTATACAATCATAAGAAAGGGTATTTAAGATGGCCAGTTGCAAGTCTTTATCTTCTTGTTGGCCTCTTGTCTGAAGAGTGGCAGCAAGGGAGTCTGAAAACAACTCTCAAATGGTTCAACATCATGGTTTAAGGTAATTATGAAAAAGCTATCTCAAAGATTTCAGCAGTCATTGTCCGTTGTGAGGAACATAGCGAAGAAATTAAAGACTACAGACACAGGCAGGGCCGAAGTGGGACTACAGCACACATAATGGATGCTTCAATAAAAACATGGGTGGGAACCACTGGGCTATAAGTTCCAGATACAATTCCCTATATTGGTGCAGTCTGCACATGAATTGTGTTTGTGAATAAGCATTTAAGTTACATGTAAATTAACTACTGGATTAAAAGAAAGCAATAAGTCCCATAATTGACAAGAAACCTGGTCTGAATCAGCATAAAATCAGGTCAACCTCAAGACCAGATTTTGAACTAAAATGTAAAGTGTTCAAAGTGATACAGTGGGAAATTCATTGTTTATTTCCATATGTCTTTTTTCTGGTCTGTTCTCATAATTGCGGAAGTTCTAGAAACTATGGACATGATTCTTACTCTCATGTAAGAATCATGTTTATAATAACATTTCAGTTAGCCTGGATTTGTAGATTCAAACTATTGTACAGTTGTAGGTCTTTCACAGCTTACATTAACTCACTGCTCATCTATGACCGTGTCCTGTGCTAAGCTTGGAGGCTGTAGGCTGGACCGTCGCACTGTCCTGTTCATTTTGTCTGTGCACATGTTTTATCGGCTACAGTTTTGCCCCTAAACGTGCCTGTATATTGGGCACTTCATTTTAGAGCATGGGTTGTGCCTCATCGCATCCCCCATTACAGCCCTGTTCACACTGCTGCGCTTTCCTGAGCCGGCTCCTCACCTCTGGCGTAACCCTCTGTCTGAAGATTTAAAAATTAGCGGAGCCTCTTTCTCTTTTCTTTCTGCTGCAGCGCATTTGTGTCGCTGCACCCTCTCTGTTCAGGCTGTCTATTTTTGTATTAATGTTTGCATTGAATGCTAAGTAAAGCATCATCATCAGCAGCCGTTCAGTGCTCATCCAGAATGGACCTACAGTATACACGCGCCACTGGGAAATTGTGGCTGCAGCCTACAATTTCCCAGTGAGGCAACAGCTGCAGCATAGTCTCACAGACATGTGGTCAGCGGCTCTCAACCAAATTGGCCCACTGGGAAACCTCGCGATTAGCCACCCCAACACTTCTAGTTAAGGCCAAGATTAATCTGAGATGAGCATAGGCAAAGGATGGTAAGAACAGTCACAGTCAACCCATAAACCATCTCCAAACACATACAACATCAACTGTCTGCAGTCACTGTGCAGTCACTGTGCATCGTTCAACTATTCAGCGCACTTTGCACAAGGAGATGCAGCATGGGAGAGAAATGTAGAAGAAGCCTTTTCAGCGCACATGCCACAGTCACTTGAGGTTTGCTAAAGCACATTTGAACAAGCCAGCTTCATTTTGGAATAAGACTGATGAAAAGCTGAATTATTGGTACACAACAATGTGCAGTATGCATGGTGGAAAAAGAACACAGTATTCCAAGAAAAAAGTATTTTTACCCACAGTAAAATGTAATTGTGGTTCCATCATGCTGTGTGGCCAGTGCAGGTTCTTTGAATCTTGGTAAAGTTGAGGGTCGCATGAATTCCAGTCAATATCAGCAGATGCGTGAGAACAATGTTCAAGAATCGGTAACAAAGTTGAAGTTGCGCTGTGGGCTGGATCTTTCGACAGGACAACAACCCTAAACACTGCTCAAAATCTACTGCATTCATGCAGAGGAACAAGTACAACGTTCTGAAATGGCCATCTCAGTCCCAGACCTAAATATTATTGAAAATCTGTCCATGCTCGGAGACCATCAAAACCTGACTGAACTGGAGATGTTTTGAAAAGAATTAACCCACCTGCATAATTATGGCTAAATAATAAATACCCGCTTTCTGTAAATCTTATAAACTTAAGTTCACTTCTCAAATATCACTGTATTTGTTATATTTAAGTGAAATTGCGGATTCAAACAACCAATGATTTGCAAATGAAAATCCGCACACCTATACACAATACAATAATGAACAAATAAATGAAATAGAAGCTTTACCTTGTTGGTTGCTACATTCTTACATTTATTTCTGTTTTTTTGTGTGTGTGTTTGTATGTGTTTCATATAGGACACAGATGTGATTGTGTGGGACATTATTAATGAGTGTGGATTATACAGACTGAAAGGCCACACAGATGTCATTACTCAGGCCTTGTTACTCAAAAAGAACCTCCTTGTCACAAGGTAATATTGTAATGACCAGTATTTGTTGTATTGATAAATATGAGTTGCTGATTAACCGAAACAAAACAAAAAACGTGTAGCATATTGTATGTGTATATAGTGTGCAGAACAATAAACAAGTTGATTATCTTTGTGATCGTGTTACAGCTCTAAAGACAGCTTAGTGAAGTGGTGGGACTTGGATACGCAGCATTGCTTCAAGACCATGGTTGGCCACCGCAGTGAGGTGAGCAGCTTTTTAAAATACTACTGAAAATGTATTTGAATTTTATTTATTATACCTTTTAGTATCCCAATAGGAGTGCCCCCGATGCTGCTGGGGCACTCCATAAGGAGCAGTGGGCAGCTGTTTTTTTTCCCAGCACACACCCATCTCCAGATGTGAAGCCAAGTTAATAGTCAGAATCACCTGACTTGAAGATTTACCTATTGTGCATGTTTTAGTTTTGTTTTCCCCGCTCATGTCTATACGACTGTATTTTTCCTATATATATATATAGATGAATTTAATGTGGTTGAGCTTGGCCAACTTTAGTAAAGGAAAGTAATTGGATTGCCTAATATCTTCCATGACTTTATTTATTAGGGACAGAAATTATCTAAATTTAAATGTGTACCGTAATTGAATCACTTATTGAAACTTCTCCAGGCAATGATGAAAGACTAGCCAACATCTGTTTCCATTATAATCCTCTATTAGGTATGTTTTCAGTTTTAAAGCTACAGTGAAAACATTCCTATTTAGGAAAGCCTATAATTGTTGGATGTTTTTAATTTTTTCAAATGTGTATTTTGCTGTAGCACTCTGAGATTCTCAGAATAAAAAGTGCGTTATAATTAAAATGTATTACCGGTATTTATTATTATCCTGGATTTTTTTTTCATAAAACTTAGGTTAACTGCTTGCTTAGGCTATTAATTATCGTTAGAGATCTTAATCTTTTGATTTTATCCACTGGTTTTTATCCATAGAATAATAACTATCACCAGTTAACCTAACATTTTTTAAATGTAGTGAGTGGATATCAAACATGCAACATAGCTTTTGTTAGGATTTTAATCAGACATTTACGTGATCTCTTACCACTCCCCTCTAAAGCGTGATTTTGAAGTATTT